>JASAND010008695.1:0-41182 GCA_030248195.1 Trissonchulus latispiculum
GTTAGCCTGTAATGTTATTCATATGATTATTTCAGAGCCTTCCTGCTAGGTGGTTGCCATGGAAACCTAGCTATGCCTCCTTGAAGAACCTCAGCGTGAAAGCTAGTAGTGTTATACATATGATTATTTGAGAGCCTCCCAGCTAGAAGTCTGAGCCTCAGCTAATACTGTTACATATATGATTATTTGAGAGCTTCCCAGAAATTGGTGAGGTGTGAAAAGTTGGGTGAAAGTTTGCAAAAAGTTTGGAAGTAGGTTTAAAAGTTGAGAAAAGTTTTTTTTTTTTTTTTTTTTTTTTTTTTTTTTTTTTTTTTTTTTTTTTTTTTTGTGAAAATTTTTAAAAAAGTTCAGAAGCTAGAAAAAAGTTTATAACAAGTTTGAAAAAAGTTTTAAACGTTAACAAAAAAGTTTAGAAGTAGTTTCAAAAAGTTTACAAAAGTTTAAGAAATGTTTTAGAAAAATTGAGAAAAGTTTGAGAAACAAGTTTGAAAAGTTTAGAAGAAGTTTAGCAATGAAAAGTTCGACAAAAGTTGCCTCACATGTTAAATATATGATTATATTAGAGCCTCCCACAAGGAGATTGCCTCAATGATTATATTAGAGCCTCCCAAAATTATTTGAGAGAAATTCAACCTTTAAAAGCTTGTACGTACAAAATATATGATTATTTAAGAGCCTCCCAGAAATTGTTGAGGTTCCATGTGAGATCCTTTTAAGACCCTCTGAAATTATATGATTAAATTGGAGCCTCTCAAATAGTGAAATTCAACCTTGAGAAAAGCCTGTACGCACTAAATATATGATTATTTAAGAGCCTCCCAGAAATTATTTGAGAGAAAGCTTATGATCAAACAAGAGCCTCATTATGTGGCAGCTTCTGGAAGCCTCCCTGTGAAAAAGTTTCTAAAAGTTTGGGAAAAGTTTCGAGAAAGTTGAAAGAAGTTTGAAAAGTTTGGAAGAAGACAGTTGGCAACCATAGGAAAGTTTGCAAAAAGTTTGGTTCCCTCCCTGTGTTGAGGATATGATGGTGAAAGTTTGAGGAAAAGTTTAGGAAAAGTTTGGCAGCCTCAGAAAAGTTTCACAGCCTCCCTCTTGTGCAAAAGTTAGCGTTATAACAGGAGGCTACCACTTCCAATGTTATTCATATGATTAGCAAAAGTTTCCAACTGACCGTTACCATGGCAACCATGGGATCCAAAAGAGCCTCCAAAAGCCCTCCCAAAATAGGCTCAAAAGAGGTCCCAATTGTGCTCACATATACTACTAATTGCAATAAAACTTGGGCGAAAAACTTAAAATTACTTTCCTCCGGATTTTTCGGATTTCGAAATCGCTAGTTTCTGAGGATTCCAAAAATATACATGCATTGCTTGGGTTTACTCCAAAGGCTAATCGGCTATAAAAGGTCAAATTTTGTACAAAGGTTCCTTGGTGGTACTTATAAATTTTTTCGGAATGGACAATAATACTGTTAAAAGTTTTGCAGTGCTCTGTTATGTGCATGTATGACTGTATACCGCCTGGGGCCCGTTGCATAAAACTTTCAATAGGTTAATAGGCCCAATAGGCAATAGGTAAATAGGTTGAGAGCGTTGCATAAAACTAATTTTCAATTACAATAGGCAATAGGCGATTTTTCCAATTTTATAGGCGATTTCAATAGGCGAGCGTTGCATAAAACTCTAGCAATTTTAATACCTATTAAATTTCACCTATGGAAACGGTCAAATTTTCGAATCATCAAAGAAGATAATTTGTTTCCAATTATAAGTGCGTCCATGAGCTTTTCAAAACAATTTGCTTCTATAAACTAGATGAAAAGTCTCATCTATGTCTAAAAACGCTTTAGGCAAAAACAGAGGAAAATTTCACATGAAAAGTGAATTCAATTTAATTTTAAAATTTCAACTAAAACAATTACTTAGTGAAGAGCATGCAATCTTGGAAATAATTTAATAAACTGTAGCTGTCGGATAACTAGCCAAAACAAACGATTTCTTCTGAAACCTGTTTAGGTTTGATCATTTAAGTATTTCATTGTTTCTTGCATTCTATTTTTTTTTGTTAATATTATTCTTTGCTAGTATTATTATTTTTTTGATGTTTCGTTTCATATATCAGTTATTAGTTGTATATAAACGGCAAAATGCACTGTTTAAATATAGGTAAGGTACCTATTGGTTTGGCTGTCAATAGCTATGAAAAATGAGCCTATGACAAATAGTGTTTTATGCAACGCATTTTAATAGGCCCTATTGCCTATTGCTCCAATTTGCCTATTGTTATTTACTTATGAAAATTGTTTTTATGCAACGGGGCCCAGGAAGCAGTTTTCGGTAAATGACCATAGGACCAAAGTAAACAAATCAGGGCCCTGTTGCATAAAAAAATTTTCATAAGTAAATAACAATAGGCAATTTGGAGAAATAGGCAATAGGCCCTATTAAAATGCGTTGCATAAAACACTATTTGTCATAGGCTCATTTTTCATACCTATTGGCAATGAAATCAATAGGTACTTATTAAAATTAGTTGATTTATTGTGTATAGTAATTGCACTATCATACGATAGGTCTTAACGAAACGATAACTGTTGAATGAAGCGCAACGAGCAAATCGAGCAAACAATGTTACAATAGTAAACAATAATAAACAGAAATAATAAAATAATTGGAAACAATAGAATAATATGAAACATCAAACAATAGGATGTTTTCACAAGAACTTGGTTAGTTTATTTATTTATACTTAACGTTTGCCTGCATGTTATTGCATGTTTTAATTTCAAATTTTTAAAATCAATGCGTTTTAGATTTTGCGTGAGGCCACTGTTAAAGTTTGCCTCTATGGTTTTGCTTTTTAGACATTGACGGCACGCTATGTTTCTATTTTTTATCCCTTTTACCGAAGAAAACTGTGCTGAATAGAACATAGAAGCACATGTAATTGGAAACAAATTATCCTCTTTGATAATTCGAAATATCAAATGATTCTATAGGTGAAATTTAATAGCTATTAAAATTGCTCGAGTTTTATGCAACGCTCGCCTATCGAAATCGCCTATTAAATTGGAAAAATCGCCTATTGCCTATTGTAATTGAAAATTAGTTTTATGCAACGCTCTCAGCCTATTTACCTATTGCCTATTGGACCTATTGACCTATTGAAAGTTTTATGCAACGGGCCCCAGGGCCTGCATACAACTTTCAATAGGTAAATAGGCTGAGAGATCCTCAATTACAATAGGCAATAGGCGATTTTTCCAATTCAATAGGCGATTTCAATAGGCGAACGTTGCATAAAACTCGCGCCATTTTAATACCTATAGAAAAACGGCTAAATTTTCGAATTATCAAAGAAGATAATTTATTTCAATTATAAGTGCTTCTATGAGATATTCAACACAATTTGATTTTACAAACTCCTGCATCAATGCATAATCAAGAGTACATAATGCGGGGATGTATAAAAGCCGGCCCGGCCCGGCCCGGCCCAGGGCCGGGCCAAAAATATATAAAACTCGAGTTGGAAGTGGACAAGGTTTTCAGTGTCCACGTCCACGTTTGTCCACGCAGGTCTTGCCCATGTCCGCCCCCACATGTCCGCATGTCCACGCTTTTAAATTTTGTCTACCAGTGTTTACAATTTTTCAAAACAACATTTTTTCACAACAAAATTTCTTTTAGTAATCCCGTTTTAATTCTGAATTAGAGCCAGGATTTTTTAGAACTACGCTTTGCTTTTTTGTGTGCTTTTAAGTTGGCGTTTTCTCTGGAAATTTACTTTTTTGCAGATAAACACGTTTTCATGGGTTTTTGTAGCATTTAATAGCTTATGTGGCACATTGTTTTCGTGTGTTCCGGAGAAAGAAACAACATATATTGCTTTTCTCTTCGCACGTAATGATATTTCATTCATATTACTTAAATTAAAGTCTTCCGAAAATGTGCAATGGCGGAAGGTCTGGGGAGTGGGACCTTCCAAACTTTGAGAATTTTCAAAAATTCCGAAAAATCAGGTCAGAAAACTTTTACTTTTCCAAAATAAGAATTTATTATATACACTCAAAACAAAAATCCCTGTAATAAATTGGCTTTCAAACTTTAATTTTTGTTATTTAAATATAAATACATTTAAACAACTTTTGTTGCAAAACAACAACGATAACAAGAAAACAATTTTTGATCATGGATTTCTCGAAGTGTGGCAAAGCTTAAGAAAAGCGACCAGTTCAGGCTTCAAAAGAAACGTCTTCCCGATGTAAAATATGGGGGAGCTAGGGAATTAAACCACTGAGCTCACACACCAAATTTTACGTTGACGCTGACCGACGACTGCGGGTGGAGATCTTTAGTCCAGGCGACTCTCTTCCACCGACTTGCCTCGCCAAAGGGGGAACCGACGATTTTTTGGGACGCCAACAGGGCGCCAGACAAAACGGGGAACACGCACACAAAATTAAACTCAGTTATAAATCAACTCCGGGCTATTCCCAGAGCACTACCTAGCTAGTAAAAGAAATCAAATCTAGTTAAAATTAATAAACAAGAATAAGTTAAGTAAGCAAAAGACAACTGGCCGGTTTAATAATAAGCGCACCGGGAAATTATAACAGGAAAGTCCTTCCGGGCTACCCAGAGAGGACAAGCAAGTACAGCGGGCTACCCGCAGTAATAGACAAAACAAGGGCACAGGGGAAATGACAAATAGATGGGAAGGGAACCAGCAATCAGTATGGAAGGGAAGAGAGACCACAAAACTGGGGGGAGTTAGCTAGTAAAAGTAGACCCGGGGGGACGGGGGCAACCCCGCAAAACAGGAAGGGGAAAGAGAGGGGAGAGTTAAGAGTTAGACAAAAATAAGCTTGAAAAGGGTTAGGGGTAGGAAAGCAGATTAGAAAAGGTAAGTTTAAAGTAATTTTCGAGAGATAAACGAACACAAAGACACTTACGCTTTAGGTGTGGAATTGCGAAGTGTAGGGCCCCAACTTTGAAAACCCGACCGTACAGTAGCTTGAAAAAACTCAATTGATGAAAGGGTGACGTAAGCGTTAAAGGAGAATTTTGTTATGCGTTGGGAACGGGAGGGTCTATCTTTGCTAAGCCAACAAGACTTGAAAATACATGCAATGTTAAGTTTACGCTCAGAAAATAAGTGATTTTAGGTAATTTTCAAAAGATGAGCATAAAGTTAGCACTGCAAGATATTTAAAGTTGTTTTCACATACAAAATAATACTGAATCATTGGGCTTCCCAACAATTATAGCAATACAATATTTATGGGGAATTTGGGGGATTTTGGGGAGTTTTAGGAAAAACAGCGAGTGGGAAATGGGAAAGGACTTGGAAAGGGGGTTATAGCAGGGTTGCTATTACCCACATTACACCGAGGGCTTTTTTTCTGAAATCGTTTAATGATTAAGTAAGCTCTAGATTTTGAGAGAAATGTAAAGTTTTGTCTGATTTTTATCAAAATTTTCAAGTTTGGACGCTTATGTCTCTTGGACAGAATGACAAAACGCAAAACCGTGAAAAATAGCCCTCTGTAGTTGTCTCACGAATGCGTGTGCAAAGCCGTTTTGTAATTGATTGTATGAATTGAGACAAATCTATGTTCAAACAGTCTGGTTGCGATTTTCAAAATTTCACATTTTCGTTGCTGTGCTGTTCTGCAGAGAGAGATGCAGCAGAGAGCTCTCCATTTGGATTAACATGTCCTTTAGGACTACAAATATAGACAATACTTGATTGACGGACCAGCGCTGTAGAAGCTGTCGAAATCTTGCAATATTTGATTTTTGGAACTCATTTGATATTTGATTTTTGAAAATGGCCAGTTTTGGAATTCGAAATTTAATTTTCATTGTTTTATATATTGTTATATTTCTTAAATTGTAAGGAATCGAAAAATACTCTCAAGACTCAAAGTTAGGTCTTGGTGAGGGGATTTGAATGACTATATGTTTGGCCGGTAGGGCGGCCGCAGTGCAAGTTATGGCGGATTTAATCTAATTTCTCTAAAACGCAAATGTTCCACCGCGACTTTTCTAAAATGTTTTATATGCTAAACGAATGTAATTGTAGCAAATTTGAATAAATTTCAACGACAATTGCGCTTTTAAAGCACAAAAACGCCTACGCGAACCCGAACCAGCACCTTAAGCATTTGTAATGAAACGGGCTGAAATCGGGGTCGAAAATCCGTTACACAGAGAGGCAGACAGCGAGAAGACGTGGATCTACTCTTAAGTCTAAGGATAACCTAACCCAGACGGTCCGCCTGTTGGGTACGTGAGTTCACTAGTGCCTCAGGGGAAATAGTTATCAAGGAGACAGTTACGATGTTTAACTGACACCCACGGATCGGTACCAGGGGTTACTGCGCAAGCGAAGAGAACCTTGGAGTCGGAGCAACCGTCACGCTCGAAAATGCAAGACCAGGGCTCCGCATGCGGGCTTCCTTCAGGCTCATTATCAACAGTCCAAGCTTCAATCTCAGTACGATTCCACGGCTGAGAACAGTTGCAATAGAATGTTACCTCCGAATGCTCGGGCTCAACCAGAGAACTGCCCTCGTGAACTAGGAAAAGTATGCTAAAACTGTACTGGTTGTTGCACTCAGGACACTGATGAAACGGTAAATTAAGCTGGTTTTCAGGCTCACTAATGTCACTAAAATCACTAAGGTTTCACTCCTCTTCACCGTAGATAAACTGAATTGGCTACATACTGATCTATTTATTCAGATATCGTCGACTCAGCGGTATCCTATCCAATTTAGTATCAATGACAACGACTTAGTTTCTGATCCTAATAACTATCTTTACTATTACAGGAGACGAACAACTTCACACACACAAGATCAAATACACTACAAATCTATTGCAAGAACTGATGCGACAGAAATCCGTAAGTAACAAAGCTATGATCAGTCACAGGTCCCTACTCCAAAACCTAGCCGAAGAGCTAAAGCTGAAACCTAAGAAAATTTTGGTTAGATTAGTATTTTAGCCTAATGGCTGCCACACGTACACTCACACACGCACTCACACAAACAGTACTCGTTTCTCAGACTGCGAAGTGATTCGCAGTCACACAATAATTTGGTTTCCGTGGTCAATGGGGGAGGTTCCCTATATGCTCCCTATATGTACCTGAAAAGTGTGCACAAGTCCACCCGTTCCCGGTCACGAATAGTTACCAGCAATACGCACCCGCAGAGAACCAATAACTATTCTATTCTCTGCTCAGAGGACGACCTGTAGTTTTAAACTTTGCTTGAACTTTAAAGAGAGAGAATTTGAGCAGATTTCGTAGAGCAAGCAAAAACAGAACAGATCAAAGAGCAGACAGTTTCAGACAAAAAGATAGAAGACATCTTTGACAGTTAAACAGTGAAAAGTTAGTAGAGATCTTCGTTTCTTTCTACTAGATCAGATCTACCCACACTCCGAATCCCAATATCACAGTCCTAAGTCTATCTGTGCGTCCCTAGCCCAAGAGGTGGCTCTCAGAAAGGTTCTAGACTCAAAATAAAGAATCTCAGCAAACTGACGTTTGGCAGCTGAATTCCGAGTGATCCGGACAGAGCAGCGCTTGTCGAGAGACCAGGGTAGTGAGGCCAGGGGGATCTGAGGATTCTCACACTGGATGGTAGAGCAGAACAAGGACCGGGGAGCAGCTGATGTCCAGGAGCAGTGCAGTAGGCAGAAGTCCGGGATCCGGCGAAGCCACGGAACACGGAACAGCAGAGAATTGAGAAGAGCAGCGGGGCAGAGAGAAGAATCAGAGTCCCGGAGGCGGCACTCGCTAGAACTGAATCAAATGGGTTAAAACCATGTCGGTTTTAACCCGGATTCAGCAGTATTAACTGGATTTCGAGAGGGGGTAAAGTTGCGCGCACCTTTGGAAGTATAAACTAAAACCCAACGATGGCTAGAATTTCGGGACAAAAGTTCTGAGAACAATCAAGGGGTTAATTTTAAAACGTGGTCTGAATTTTAGGCACAGAAATCGGCTTGAAAACCCTGGTAGAAAACGATCAAGAAGCTGGTTAAAAGTGGATTTTCTGAGTAACTTTAAAGAAATTTTGTAGAAGGGATTTCCGTCGGAAATCCCCCACCAATGACGTATCCTAGACTTCCTTCCCAGGAAATCTAGGGAAATTCAGCTAATATCTGCCGATATTAGCACATGAACATGAAAGCAACAGTAAAGTCGTCATCAAGTAATCTAGGGCGGATAGCCCGATTTTAACAAGATCTTTCGAAAGAGTGACTTGAAGTCCAATTAGGTTACTTTTAGCCTCGCGCTTACAAGCATTATAGAAAATCCTAAAGGAGAGGGGGCATTCTCAATCTAGAGGGGAGATCGAAATAAGGCTTCTGAAGCCAAACCCAGCTCTTTTAGAGCAAGCTATTCCCCCCTGGGAGTATCCCAATCCCAACCTAGGGTCCAAGTGGGAGGAAAGTTTTGCAGATGGGTATCCTAAAAGGGGAAAGGCAGAACCTCTTCCAACAGGACAGATCAGGGGGTGTCTGTGATTCTCATCCCCCAGCGTTTTACCCACGGGAGAGAAAGAGAAACGACCAACCCCGAATCACAGACTGACTGGAGTTACAAATTTTGCTCTCAGGTTAACTTCGTTCCTCTTTGCAATCATGATTCGATGATTGGTTGCTTTCATGATTACTTTTTCGTCATTGATAGTTTGAAATGGAGGACTCCGCCTCCTTTCAAGTGTTTTCCTTCGTTTTCCTTTGAGTTTGCACCTGAGCAATCTATCACTCAGGTTACATAACTTTTTATGGCCTTGGGTCCGTTTTCAAGTGGCCCAAAGCACCTCAACAGCCCTGGCCCTAAAACTTTATGGCGTTTTTGTTTTGGAGGACCTTTGTCCTGAGTTTCATTTCTAATGATTCCAATACTATTTGCAAACAGACGCTCAGGCGAAAGGAGAGCCGATGAAAACGAGAAGCAAAGAAGAGAAAATCGTAAAAACGGATAGGGGGCCTGGAAGCCCAAGATGAAATAAGCAGAACTTAGGGAAAACTAAACTTCTACGTACCTTCAGAATTAGCTAGGAATCTACTATATTTTACTCATTAATGTTAATTATTAATATTCTGTCTTTTTCTTTTAGGGGTGACTTGTGCGTTTCTTACAGAGAGGTTCCCCTCTGTCTAACCTGTGTGTGTTATCATCCAACAAGGGAAAATCTACAGTGGCGTAGAAAAGGCAGAGTAGGGCCTTACACACATACACACGTTCATAGGTGTTCAGACTGAGCCTTACACACTCACACAAACTCAGGGGGACGGGACCTGTGAATGAACCCATATACTTGATGCTGCAGAATTGAAGGGGTTCAAAACTAACAATCTAAACCTCAATTAATGGTGAACGGATTCACTAATACACATGATTAATAAAATAACAGTTAGCATAAAACCACAAGTTACTGACAAGGCAAAAACTATACACCCATCGCATACTGAACTTTTCGTGCCTTTTTAGTTTGAATTGTAAAAGAAGGCGAAACTGTACAATTCCTGACTATATAATTACAAATCCTGCTGTATAATGTACAATTAATACTCAACTACAATACGTACGTAAACAAGAGCAAATGAACAAGAACAACCATGATTCTACAATTAAGAGATACAAACTTAGCTACTTACAAATCAAAAGATTACATTATTTCTGTCTCCGTGCTTTTCTTTTTCAGGTTATAATTTTCACTTGAGAGGCTTGTAGAGCTTCTTGGGACTAAAGACCTGCTTGTTAAGTTGTTTGAAACTAGGGACTCCTGTCCACATCAGTTGAGGCGGACCCAGCCATCAACAACTAATTCCAATTTAGCCCAAAAATAGTCATCAGGAGTAGTCTCTAGACCTTGCCCTCACTGCAACTTTTGATTGAAAAGCCTAAACGATTAAATTCGAACGTTTCCTGATAGCTGACATCGCACAAACCCAAACTTTTTAAATGAGTCCAATTCACCGACAGTAACTAGCGTGACACTGACTTATGTGTAGCATATTCGTGATAGGTTTTATCATCAAACAGTTGAACGAGAAGCATCCCTTTTTAAATCATTTCAAACTTGTTTCTTGGGGAACAATCAACCAAGTTTCTTAAGCATTTAGAAGGCAATTCTGAATCCCTTATTTTTTATTTGATTTACACATTGTAATTTTGTGAAAGAAAATATGTTAATTTATGGTTCCTTTCCCCAGCAAATATCAAGTAATATAGTATACCACCAACTTATGCAGGTGTATAGTATTAAAGCTATTTAAAAAGAAATGGGGTCAGCAAAGCTAAAAAGTCACGATGCCAGCACAATAGAACATAAAAATGGAAAACCAAAAATAGCCAATATAAAACCGATTATATAAAGCTAGGTTGAATTTTTATAAAAAAGGGGTGACGAAAATTTTGTCCACATTTGTCCAAGTTTGTCGACGTGGACAAACCCTCTGTCCATGTCCACTGGACCCGCGGGTACCCGCGTCCACCTTCCAACTCTGGCTATACCCGCTAAATAAATTGGGCCCCTGTCACGTTTAACATGTAAGTATAGTAACACTGACCCCGCTCCCCCGTTTGGACCACGTACATACATAGGGGCGGGGTCAAGGGGTGCCTGTTTAGGGATTTAGGTAGGAATATATGTGGTGGAGCAGGAATGCATAAAGAGGTTTAGTATGTCCGTCCACTGCAGTGTGAATCATTTCTCTATTAAAAAGTCTTATCTTCAACATAGGGCTAGCTTAGGGCTGAATTTTTTGAGAAACAATATGCAAATTAGGTTTGGCAGCTCCTATTTAAGCAACTAGATGGACAGTCTTAACGCAGTCTTTGGCTGTCTGCAATCAACATGGTTGCACATTGTTGAGCACCAGTGTAGCTTGGGAGCTACACCGAGGTGCGCTAAAATTAGGTAGGTGGATAGTTAAGTATGTAGCCTTCTTGTATTTACGAGTGGTCCCGTAGTTACTAGGCTCACACCAGTCTACATGGGATTTCACAAATCAAAAATCCCCAATCGAAAATTACAACAAGACCTCACTTTTGAATAACAAATAAATTCAATGGTGATTGAATAATAACAGATCTACCAAGGAATACTGCCCCTTTTGGGGCCTATTTGTTTCCGATATAAAGGTGAATTCCTCAAGCTTTATAAATCCTTCAAAAAATGGTTTGCAGAGCTCTTTATCAAATAATTAGCTGCGCAGCAAGTTTACAATTGCTGAATATGTCCATCTAGCGGAAACTTTGCCTTTTTCACAAAATCTTGCTTCACTACAAATTCTTATTCTTACTTATTCTTAATTCTTCTTGCAAACACTACAAAATCTTACTTTCACAAAATTACAAATCACTGATCGTCTGCGCCAGTTAATATGTGGTTGAGATGTGTTTGTGGTGACACAGCTTTCCTTGAGAAGCTTGCTTCACTACCATGTGTTGCTCTGCGTCATTAATCTAGAAAATTTCCCACAAACATCATGCTTTAACAGCTGTTGCCACGAAACCGTCAGATTTACTGTATTCTGTCTTAGCAATATGGTTTGGTTTCAGACTTTGACGGATGTGTTTCAGTCAAAGTTGTATTCATCAAATTTTATACGTCTGTGCTGACAGTTTGAGAGATGATTGAAAAAGCTTTTTGCAGCACACTGGAGCTAACTTAACCGGTCATATGAACCACAGTAGGTTAATCGCCAATCAAAGTACTTGTCTTTCGTATCATTCAACAGTCACAATGTCTGATTCTTGTACTAGCTACCAGCTCTTTGGAAGCTTCCTAACAATTTCGAAATAAATCAAAGACGTTTGGTGATGAGCCAGTATTACGCATCCATTACTTGGAGTTAAGAATTTTTTATATCAAGATGTAACTTAACATTTTCTCTGTTTAATGAAAACAATTTAATTTTTGTCCAAGGCATGATTTCTAAGTATAATTTTCCAGATTACTTGCAGACTGAAGTAAAAGTTTCCGTAAAATATCGGTTACATCATTCGTGAGACCTCTATCTGTTGAACCATACAGATATCACTATTTAAGGATAACACATAAATTAATACCCATTCAGATTAATTGATCATTCAGAAAAATGCAATATTGACTAAAGTGTTCTTTGCTTTTAACTTTGCTTAAAGGTGTTTTACTGAACAAAATTGGCATTATCTTAGGCAGCTTTTGTGTACTGCGTGGGTACCAAAATATAAATTTGACCATTATACTCAATTAAGACAAGCCTGTCTTGAGTTGGTTTGGAGGGCTTGCAGAAAAGATCAATACTGGGTCAAGCAGACTTATTTCAATTACGTCCACATTGAATTCCAAACGCTACCGTAACCAATTAAGAAAACCTTACCTTTCTCAGCAGTACAACAATTTCTTGTGATGTTGTAATTTCGGTTAATATCCGCAACTAATTAAATTTTGTATTCTACTAAAATAAAATTTTAGTTGGGTTTCTTGCGCTTCCAACACCCCTCCCCACCCCCAGCCATAAGTTTTGACTTGACTTTGACTAGCATAACTGACTTTGACTTATTTGGGGGTACATTTCCGTGTCTGACTATGCATAATTTGGAATTTATTGGGCAAAGGAATCAAAAGTTTGTTCTGGAGGAAGAAGAGGATCCGACTTAAATTCAAACTAAAATCGCCAAATATAACTTAAAGAAATTTGATTGTCGATGAGTTAATGAAAAGCACGTGGAGAGCAGTTCCAATGTTATTGTGGTTCTGGTTTCAAAATGTATTAATTTTTACAGAGTTAGCTATCTAGTTATGGATTTTAACCGGTATTACAACATTACAACAAATTGTTGTACTGCTGTGAAAGGTAAAGTTTTCTTAATTGGTTACGGTAGCATTTGGAATTCTGTGGGGACGTAATTGAAATAAGTCTGAGAGACCCACAATGACCTCTTGTGCATGAGTTTGCCTGCGCTTGTCCTCCCAAGCAGCGCAATGTAGACTTGACTTAATTGAGTTTAATGGGACGTGAAAGGTTTATTCCACTTATGCCTAGTGGAATTCTGCCTACTCATCGTCAAAACTCAAAAGTGGAAATATGCCTACTGGCATTTAGCAAAACTAAGAAGTGGAATTGTGCCTACTAAGTGGAATTATGCCTACTATTTCGCCTGGGTACCCGTCTTAGCTTTACTGAAATGTGCTTTCATGTTTGACTTTCCTTTTTGTGTTTATGCACTTGCATCGTCCGATTATTAAAATACAACAACAATAACAACAACAAATAACAACGTACTCCACCAGCTAGAATTAACATCGTTGTTATTAAAAGTTACTAGCTTTTGCATTGAAATTGAAATTTTTTCATTGTTGTATTTTTTGAAATCGAAAACGCAATTTTGAATTTTAATTCAAACTGCAATTTCTATCTTTGTCGTAAGTAGTGTAGAATGATTTGAACTTTGACGCTTAAATATAAATTAATGTCTAAACTTATCTAAACCTGGTAGTCAAAGTAGGTAAAATTCCACTAGGGATAAAAGTAGTAGGCACAATTCCACTTTTCAGATTTTCTAAGTAGGCACAATTCCACTAGGCATAAGTGGAATACATGCGTTGCTCTACTGTTGAGACGTTGGACTATATTAATGAGAAGCGGAAAGGTCAAACGTAAATGTCAATAGTTTAGGGGCCCCATTAAATTCTCTAACTTCAAACTTAGCACAAAGTTTTGAAACAGTACCAACTTAAAAGTTAAAGCAACGTTCTAACATTTTATAGGATAATAATGTTACAGCTTAAAAAGTTATAGCTTCACAATAATGTATTTATTATTTAACTCTTTTTATTAAACAAAATTGTGTAAATAACTTAGTTTAATTTTTGCTTAAGTTTCTCTTTATGATACAACTAGCAGTATCCTTTATCTCCAACACCAAAAATTTGTAATTGGAATTTGTAATGTAATGTGATCTTTGGATCATCTTTTCGAGTTTCTCGCTAATTTTACATATGAAAATATGAAAAATGAACATATTGTCATTTCTCTAAGTTGTTAAAAATGGGTTCAATCTTGGTTTGCACAGCGGTACTTAGGGTTTGCACAGCGGTACTTAGGGTTTGCACATCGGTACTAAGGTTTGCACAGCGGTACCTTTTGGTTTGCACAGCGGTACCTAATCGTTAGACATACAAACTGTAAATTCATGACGAAAATTTTTGGATTAAGTGCAGCTACGAAGATTATCGTGATCTGCAAAATTCACCCAGATGATGGCAGAATTTTAGTAAATCAAGGAATTATCATTCAACATATTTTGTTTTTAAATACGCTGGCGTCGCCAAGCAAATGAATTTTAATGTCTCTAATTCCAAAATGTAAACAGAATCTCTTCTACGAAAATTTTTTCACAACTTTTTTATTCCCCAGTTATTTTAGACATGTCAGAAATTCTTACATTTTTCGATTGCTCAGAATCCGCATTGTTTTGGCGTACCCTTAATAATAAGGTTCAAAACCAAATCTTAGCTAACTTTTTAAGTAATTTCCGTTTAGATTACAAAAATATACCCAATAAGGGACAGCTGGTGCCGAATATGGGTCAACTTGCGAGCGCGTAAGGGCGCCGGATCAACTCCCAGCTTTGGTAAACTGTTTTTGTTTTCACATTAATAAAACAAATTAGATTTTTCTGATATGTTTAAATGTTATACGTGGGATTGCTATCTGTATCATTGTCATCTAATTTACGAGTCCGAAACTAAAGAAAATGAATATTGTGGCACTATTGTATTTTTAATGTACAAAATAGGCAAATAACTACTTAGATTTATCGTTTTATCTAATTATTAATGTCAGGAATCAAAACTTTGGACATCAATTACGTATGACTGTCCCTTATTTTGGCATATAGTATCCACTATTTAGTATTCAGATGACAAATTTGATCTGAAAATCTTTTAAAGAATGTAAATTTAAAACTGCTTCGAAGCTGACGCAAACTAAATTTTTTGTGGGACAGAACTTGGACTTTCCATTTAAACATTATTTAGAGGTTTTCTATAGATATTGAGAAAATGTTGTTTTTTCCGCCAAAAATAATGTTTTCGAAAATTTTGTCGGTTTACGTGTCCTTAGCTGGTACAACCCCCCCCCCCCCCCGATTCTTAATATATCTACTTATTTTTCATATTTATTAAAGTGTTGTTACTACTATTTAGGCTAAGCTCCTTTCTAGGTAGGTAATTCCCTGTCAAATCTGAGTGAGTAGGACGAGTCATCTCATCCCTTAGGATACGTAATTCCTGTGTTTATTTGTCTGGCGAGGTTGTTCCGACTGTCTCCTGTGGTCGGTGTCGTATCTATCTGTGCTACGGCCTCCGCATCCGCTACGTACGGGTGTGGTAACGATGAGAGGCTTATGTTATTAGCCGCGCTACACATTGCCCAACCTTGCCTAGCTAAACTTACTGGTTTCATGTGTCTACCGTGCTTAATAATGAGTCAGCTTTTAAATTTTATTCAGAATAGTTTTACCAAGCGTTGATAATTCTATATTAACTGCTGTAGGATTACAATGAATTGATTAGATGTTGACCCCTAGCCAAATTTAAACACTAAGCTATTAGCATAATTAAAATTTCCATGCAGTTACCAAATTTTATTTAAAAATAACGCTAACTATTAGAAGTTGGAGTTAAGTGTCAGCATCTTCTTATGTAGATAAACTTAAGATGATGCAACCTGTGCACAATATTATGCAGAAAATTTACATTTTCTACACAGTTGACGCAAAATATCAATTTGAGTTGCCCTGATAAACGGTGCGCCAGCCAACGATCAGCTGCTGACCAAGCCTACTGGCTAAGATTTTCTCGGCCAACGGCCAATGGCCGGCCATTGGTCGCTACGCCAACGCACAGCACTAGTTCTTAAATTTAAAAATAAACTTAAATCTTGTTTGCATGCAGTGTAGCAAAAAGTGATGCATTGTCATATTTTGTTCGTAATCATAAAAATTGTGCAGAAGTAAGTCCACGTGCAAGCTTGCTCTGCTATCAGGAAGGCAATTACAGGATATATACAACGCTACAAAATATGTAACACATTAACACAAAAAAGGCAACTTTAATGTAGACAGCGACTGACAAGTGACCTGTTCGACTGTACAGCTGTGATATACAGCATCATTGTAGCATCATCAGCAGATTCAAAAAAACGCAATTCTGCACGGATCTACATCATTATCTACGCGTAGAAATGTTTTTTTAAGTTTAGCAATTCTGCACAAATGTAATACATTTGGAGACGATCTCTGCTACTTTTACTACGCTTTGCATAAAACAAAATGAATTTAGAATTCGATTAACATACCTCAGATAGTTTAACAGACTCATACATGGGCAGGGTGCCCCCGGCTGGGAGCTGAATAGCTATATGGGCGATTTCTAGTTTCGGTTAATCGATGGAACTTAGAATTTCAGAACGGTGGATGCTGCTCTCACCACGTTTACATGACAATTTTCAATTTAAAGTGCTATGGGTGAAACGCTTTTTGAGAAAATCAATATTCACGGAATAAGGGAAATCTTTTCATCGAAAGAGAGGCATCATTCCTTTATATGGCTTATACTTGTTGCCATGTGCAGCTTTATGGGATTGTACTCGTCTGTTGGTGTGCTGAACACTTATCTGAGGGAAGAGACTATTACAGTATCCAGCTATAAGACAGTATCCCCATTGCTACTTCCAAACGCCGCATTCAGCGTCTATTCCAGGTGAGCCAAACTTGTTTGATGGCTGAAACTTTCTTATTTTTCTAAATTTTGGTTAAACTTTGTCATTTGTCGTCTATCCCCGACTTTGTTCTTTCGCTCGCTCACGCAGTTCATAATTCAGGGAAAATATTTTAGCAAATTTTAAGGTTTAATTGGAATCTCCTGCAGGTTTGATATTATTTCAAGCTGATGGTGTAAATGCATTTAGTTAATTCAGGAAATAAGTGCATTTATGTTGACGCCGAAAGGGACAACAGCTAATGAAGTTGAACAGATTATAGTGTGACAGCAGGGAGGCTCTCTGATGGCTCCTTCGAGCTGATGGCGCAAATTCCGCATGCTGTCACACTCTTACCATGATGTGCTCTTGATAATATTTAAGATTTGAATAAGCTGTCGATGCAGTATTAAGAGGATATATTTGTACTAGACATATGATGTAGGCAAACGCTAATAAAGGGTGGTCAGCCATGATGATCAACTTTGAATCTTAACAACGCGCCCCGCAGAACTGCACTTTATCGACGTTAAGGAACTTCTTTCACAATGTTTGCAATGTCAGGGAGCAACAGGATCGGTTGTTTGCTACAGAAAATGCTGATATCTCAATGCTTTGTTAGATTCGTTTATAAAATTGCATACAGCTAAGTGCTTAAATTTTAGGTATAACGTAACTAAACTGAGAAAATATCTGAAGTCAGTAGCAGGATTATCTCCAGCTAATATAAGTGCAGTCGATCTCACTCTTGCTGGTGTATTTTATGGTCCATATACATTGGGTTATCTCAATACTTCCAATATAACTCAAGAATTCATGGCAAGTGCCTTTGATACTGCTCAGCTGCTAGATCTTCACTTAGAAGCCAAAAATCAAACCATGCTTGAAATGATGCTTGATATTTCATTTGACTGCGTCGACATTGTTTTGGGTTGCTTTCCTGAGTACGGAAATATGTTAAGCTCATTTGAGTGCTGTTCTTTGAGCAGAACAATGGTCACACCTGTAGGAATTCTTCCCATCATTAATGCCTACAATCAGACGTATGCAGGAGTGAAGTCAGGTCAGTAGCGATGGAATATGTAATCAGCATGTGAAGTGAACATTGATTTGCTAGCGGTAGTAAACCTCTTTCTGGCAGACGAACCTGCCAGCTTCTTGAGTAAATTTTCCTGCAAATATCGTCTTCCTATAACTAACTGTTTGCTTTTGACGAAACAAATTTAACCACTAAAATACTCCCGGTTGGCTGAACTAGCAGTAGTATAAAATAGCAGTTCCAGATGTCATTGCCTGTGGCGGCCAGGTGTTTTCACCTTATGATCTACATGTATAATTTACTAGTTAATAGAAGCTTTGTTAACTGATTAATCCATTTCTGAGAAATCTTTTTTAAATTGAATTAAAAGTCTTCTGAATGTGGTGAGCTTTCGAAAAGTTCGGAATAGTTTTTTGGTTAATTATTTTATAAAACATTCATAAGTCAATTCAACTATATTTTGGTAAAGGCTGGCCAAGAAGTTCGGAAACGTTGTGAAAAGATTTAAAAACTTAGACCAACTCACCACCGCTGCCGGAAGGAGGCAGATGGGTTTGTCCCATGGGTGATTACATTGACTGGCATGTTCAAACCCCCTTCAGCCCGAACACAAGCCCCAGCATCAGCAGGGGCACAGACTATGGAAACATTGGGCAAGGGGAAAAGCAGACATATCCGGAAAAGTAACTTTTCGCACCTGAAATTTCAAAACATTTGCAACCCCACCGATTTTTTTGCGAAAAATTCTCAATTTTTTCTTTTTTAGAAGAATCGACCAAAATTTTGAAATTTTTTCTAAAATTGGTAAATTTGTTTTATATTTTTAAAATTTGTGAATTTATCGCACTACTAACGCTAGTTTATGTTGTTTATATTAATGTATATTTATGTGTTTATGTTGAAATTTGGGTTCATGGTACTGGTACGCGGTACGCGATGGGGATATTGCATCAGAGGCATATAATCATGTCTTGTTTTGCTGAATCATCGATCATTGGACCAACAGACCGAAAATGTGTGAATCTGCAAAGAAGTTTGTATCTGTGCTCTCAACAAAAATGGCAGCAATCAATTCACCGATACCCAAATTTCCCACGATTGGCTTGATATCGGCTACTTCATCAAGAAACCGCGTTTGAAAACAGTCGTGATCACTTTCTTCTTATCAAATAAGTGATAATACAAACGCAAAGAAAAGGAAACTTAGACGTAAGGTTCTAAGGATGACAGTTGGTGTTGAAATATTGTAGACTGCCAGAATAGAATAGCATCAGTGAAGCGACTGTAGCTAAGTCGGCCTAAAAATATGTATGCAAGAGTTGGATAATTAATCAAATATTTTTCATGCTCGTTTTCTCTAATTTATTTAAGAATTAAGAACAAATTTGTAAAATTTGGAATCAGCGGTGTCCGTGGACCGAAGGTAGCAGGTGTAAACTGGCATTTTAAGTCTGGATTCGCGAAGATAAACCAAGAAGTCCTCAAGTATCATCTACCTGCCGTGGTGGCATCCTTTGGTGGAACGCTTGGAGTCTGGGTAAGCTTCGTTTATTCTGAAAAGCTGAATTTTGTAGTGTATTCAGTTTCAGCATAGCATTCCGAATTGATTTATGATGTTAAGTTTAAAATTTTGTTTCTTACTGATATCACAAATTAAAAATGAATTTAACAAATACATTTTAGAATAATTTTTCGACCAGATAATGCCCCCTTTTGATACCAGCTTGTTACGCTGATCCTTGATAATGTTTTTTGTCTTCAGTTAAAAAATTTGATTTGAAGTGGAATCTCAGCTTGTACACACAAACATTTCCAACAGGTGGCATCACCCTGGGCAGGCGAAGAAAAGATGCTTAACTAAAACGTTTTAGCACTGGCCGGAAAGATGTCTTGAAATTAGAAAGATGCCAGAAACTTGAGGTTTCCTGGTTCCTTAGGGAACCGCCTCCAAAATCAGCTTTACTTTCCAGGGGCCAATCCATCAACGTCCTTAAATCGGATTAACTCTCTAACCATGGTTAAAAATGGGTTGCTAACCCCAAACCGGTTCTACCAATGCAGGCTTACCCGGTTTGCTTAATCCGGATTTCACAACGGGGTTTACAAGCTGGTTTGTGGTCTAACAACGGTTCTAACAACAACAACTAACAACGGTCCTATTATGAAACCAGGGTTTTGAGATTTCGCTTAATACGGGGTTAGCAGGCGACACATTACCCTCCTTTCCTACGAGTATTAGTGACAGGTTTTGAAGGTGGAAATGTAATCCCTTCAAACTAGCAGGTTATGCTTGAAACCTGGTTAACCCCGTCTTGCCAGTCTACGCATGAAAATGGCTTAACCCCGTTCAAACTCGAGTTAACGTGACCCAATCCCAAAAATATATGATTGGACTGGGTTAACCCCGGGACTGGCCCATCCCCGAAATTTTGGAGTAACCCCAAAAGGTGGACGAACCCAGGTTAAACTAAACCCGATTTTGATTGGACCGGCCCCAGGGAATATTATCTGTTTTTAAATCACAACTACTAATTTTATGATAACGTCGCCTAACTTTATTTTGACATCGTAGTAACCATCAAACGTTACAATTCTATGGTACGATAGATACAGGCTGGATTTGGTACATGTCTTGAGGGTCATCAAGGTTATTGTCAATATCAGGTCCCACTGGGACACGCAGTAGCAGTGGGCTTAAAGGCCGGTTCACACGATCAAATTTTCGTTAAATAAATTTGACCAAATTTGACCAAACTGGCAATTTGACCAAATTTGATGGTTTGACCGGGCATCAAATTCCATCAAATTCCGTTAAATTTGCCATAAACTTGCTGTCAAACTATCAAATTGGTTTGGTCAGTGCGCAAAAACCATCAAATATTTGACGGCTTGTCCAATGACATTTTAGCACATGGATCACGTGACCCTAAATCAATTTGAAGCATAGCATTTTGTTTTCTTCACACATGCAGTTTCTCTACGGTCTTTCAACACAATGTGCAAAATCACAGGGCTGTAATAGCATACCTACACTTCCATTAAGGGGGGGGCTACAAAGGGTTTTGCCCAACTTCTTTAGAGAGACCTACCTTTTGGCATATGATTAGCTAACATATCAATCAAGGTTAAATAGTCCGTAGTGGGTATTATTATATCTAATACACATCGATTCTGGCCCTACGCCATAGTCGAAATTTTGGGTAACGGCTTTATGGATTACTGAAAATTTTGGTATAGGTTTCATGGATTACGGCCCATTTGTGTTGCGGCGTCGTGGATTATGCAAGTTTTCTGTCTGGTCGTAGTGGATTACTGAAAGAATTGTTCTGGTTGTTGTGGATTACTGTTGTATGTGGTTTGAGATCTAAGGATTACTGTCCAGATGTCCAGATTAGGGTTGTTGTTATGGATTATTTACACAGTTTTTGTGGTATCGTTGGATTATTCTTTAATAATAGAGTTGAGGTTAGGATTGTTGTGTGTATTCAGAGATAAACTGTTTTGAGCAATTAGATTTGAGGTTACGGATTGTTAGTGGCATAGAGAAATGCTTTTGAGTAATTTGTTGAAGATAAATTGTTTAGTTGTAAAAAATAAATTAAATGAAGGCTTCGGCTTAGGCTTAGGGTTTGGCTTTGGCTTAGGCTTAGTCTCATTTCTAATACTTGACTCTATTTGCATAATTAACTTATACGCGTTAGGGTGACGGTTCACCACTACCACTGTCTTTGAAAAAAAATTGGCTTATGCTTAGGCTTAGGCTTGGCTTAGTCTCATTTCTGATACTATTTTAGTCTATTTGTATATAAATTAACTTGTACGCGTTAGGGTGACGGTTCACCACTACTTGAGTAATTTGTTGAAGATAAATTGTTTAGTTGTAAAAAATAAATTAAATGATGGCTTCGGCTTAGGCTTAGGGTTTGGCTTTGGCTTAGGCTTAGTCTCATTTCCAATACTATTTTACTCTATTTGTATGTCATTAACTTATACGCGTTAGGGTGACGGTTCACCACTACCACTGTCTTTGAAAAAAATTGGCTTATGCTTAGGCTTAGGCTTGGCTTAGTCTCATTTCTGATACTATTTTAGTCTATTTGTATGTAAATTAACTTGTACGCGTTAGGGTGACGGTTCACCACTACTTGAGTAATTGGTTGAAGATAAATTGTTTAGTTGTGAAAAATAAATTAAATGAAGGTTTGTGAAAAATAAATTAGATGAAGGCTTAGGCTTAGGCTTAGGCTTGGCTTAGGCTTGGCTTAGTCTCATTTCTGACACTATTTTAGTCTATTTGTATATAAATTAACTTGTACGCGTTAGGGTGACGGTTCACCACTACTTGAGTAATTTGTTGAAGAAAAATTGTTTAGTTGTAAAAAATAAATTAAATGATGGCTTCGGCTTAGGCTTAGGGTTTGGCTTTGGCTTAGGCTTAGTCTCATTTCCAATACTATTTTACTCTATTTGTATGTCATTAACTTATACGCGTTAGGGTGACGGTTCACCACTACCACTGTCTTTGAAAAAAATTGGCTTATGCTTAGGCTTATGCTTGGCTTAGTCTCATTTCTGATACTATTTTAGTCTATTTGTATGTAAATTAACTTGTACGCGTTAGGGTGACGGTTCACCACTACTTGAGTAATTTGTTGAAGATAAATTGTTTAGTTGTAAAAAATAAATTAAATGAAGACTTCTGCTTAGGCTTAGGGTTTGGCTTTGGCTTAGGCTTAGTCTCATTTCTGATACTATTTTACTCTATTTGTATGTAATTAACTTATACGCGTTAGGGTGACGGTTCACCACTACCACTGTCTTTGAAAAAAATTGGCTTATGCTTAGGCTTAGGCTTGGCTTAGTCTCATTTCTGATACTATTTTAGTCTATTTGTATATAAATTAACTTGTACGCGTTATTGTGACGGTTCACCACTACTTGAGTAATTGGTTGAAGATAAATTGTTTAGTTGTGAAAAATAAATTAAATGAAGGTTTGTGAAAAATAAATTAGATGAAGGCTTCGGCTTAGGCTTAGGTTTTTTCTTAGGCTTAGGCTCGTGCTCAGAGGCTTAGGCTTAGGCTTAGGCTTAGGCTTAGGCTGAGGCTGAGGCTTATACGCGTTATACCGTTATATGTTATACTTTATATAACTTATACGCGTTAGGGTGACGGTTCACCACTACCACTGTCTTTGAAAAAAATTTGGCTTAGGTTTAGGCTTAGGCTTAGTCTCATTTCTGATACTATTTTACTTTATTTGTATATAATTAACTTATACGCGTTAGGGTGAAGGTTCAGAGATCTCTCTAAAGAGTTACTCTGTAATAAAGTTTGTCATACGCAACTTGAAATTAATAATCCATGAATACAAAACCAACACCTACGTGACGTTGTGACGTCATATTGTCAGTACTGTCGGTTTTCGTCCTATACAGTCCTGTAAAATCATTTAGTACACGCCATGGATTACTTACTCCTTCAGTCACAATTAAAGGACGAATTTCAAAAACAAGAAGTACTAATGTAAGAATATTCTTTCATACATCTTAATTAATAATCCATGAATACAAAACCAAATCTAGGTGTGAAAAGTGGGTTTTTTGAAAAATCTTTTCTGAATTCTGGTTGATTAACGGTTTGACCAATTCTGAAACTTTTTGCCACAAATGTTTACTGTTATAGTGCTAAGTATTAAAAGTATTCCGGCTTTCGAGCGTTGCTTCCTTCTTCAGCTATAACAGCTCAAAATTTGAAATTTGACAAAAAGTTGCGATGTGACCGTGCGCCGTTTTCGATCTAATAAAATTGACAGCCCCTAGCCTATCCCAGCTTTTTACCAAATATTAGGCTCTAATAGGGGCAAACTGTCTGTGAGTTTCGAGAGTTTTGGTTCTCTGGTTTGTGTGCTAGCAAACTTTTTGTTGAGAAATAACCCTTATTTTTAGGCCTGAAAAGCTAGCTAAGCACAGTAAAAATGGGGTCAAAAAATTTTTTGTCTCCGATTTTGCCGAAAAGGTCCTTACTTGGCCTGCTGAATTCGAATATGAAATCCGTTTTTCGATATGACGCTTTCTTCGTTCAGTATGCGCTTACAACTGTCTTAGATCTTTTTGGAGCGATCGCCATCCATACTTCGAGAAATTAATCTAGCATTTCTAAACATTGGAGCGAGGTTTAGTGACCTAGCTATCGGCACATCCTGGTACACTCACTGGCCTGTAATGCGCAAGGTTTCAGCCGATTCTGCCACAGTACTTTGGA
The DNA here is from genome assembly GCA_030248195.1 of Trissonchulus latispiculum. Classification (NCBI taxonomy): domain Eukaryota; kingdom Metazoa; phylum Nematoda; class Enoplea; order Enoplida; family Ironidae; genus Trissonchulus; species Trissonchulus latispiculum. The sequence continues at coordinate 24,084 of JASAND010008695.1, forward strand.
GTAATTGACTCACATCTTCGAAATGGCACCAAATAACAGCGACAATATCAATAATGTAATCTAGCACTGCGAAGGCAGGGATTAACGAAGTCACGTCATTTTTACATAAGTTAAGACAGATACTTGGAGTATTAATTGGAGCAAAGTTGGGCTCCTTTGATAAACCACAGCTCATTAGACGTTAGTTAACCTCCACCCGTATAGACCTACAACACCCAATTTTTCGCACTTTGATTGTATCGCACAGAAAAGTATACACTGATCTAAGGATTATTTTACACGATGTCATAGCGCTATATGTCAGTACTATTTCTGGAAAATTTGGGTACCGTAACTTGCGCATAGCGATCAGGGCGAGGCAAAGTTTGTGCACGTGCCATGTCGAGCTTTGGACCGACAACACCAACTTCTGATGGCTCCACAGGACACTACGCTGCATGGAATTCTTTCAAACTTTAAACTATTTTACACTAAACCTAATGCTATTATATGGCAAAAGACGATCTAGCTTTTCCAACATCGAACTTTTAGTGAAATTCGTAGCCCCCCCCCCCCCCCTTAAATATACTTTGAATTTAATTTAAATGAATAAATAATTTTAAATTGCCAAATGTTCAAAAAATTGATGAAATAATTTTTATTTAAAAATCTCGAATGAAAAGTTTTTGAAACTGTAAATTGTTTTAGATCATTTTACCAACCTCTGACCCAAGGGCGTTTAGGTTTGGGTTCAGAATCACATTGAGATAACAAGAAAAACGCTAGTTTGCACTTTTGACTGATCAGTTTCTACGCGCGTAAATTCAAACTGGCGCCCAATTTGATCAAAATTTGGTCAAATCATTTGATGCAATTTTGACAGTGTAAACAGGCAATTTGATCAAATATATTGCTGTCAAAAAATTTGATCAAATTTATTTGAGGAAAATTTGACCGTGTGAACCGGCCTTAATGGTTTTCATTGCGGATATTACATTTGGCGATCATCATGTCTCGACTTTTAGGCTGGCCCTTATTTCAGTGTTTGATCATAATTTTTTGCTTCAAGATTCTGAAAAATATAAGCATAAAACTTTGGTTGACAGCATATTTTCGCATTGCAGAATCGGTTAACGGAACTGATTTATAGCCTATGCATTATAGTTTTGCTCTACAAAACAGACCACTTACTGGCACTATATCTTTGGTAATTAAACCTCTTCATTTCTGCTACTGTGCGTTTTATTTTTCAGATAGGATATTCGATGACCAGCTTAGTCCAGCTGATGGTATTTGCATTTACGTACTGTATTCAAATGGGCAGACATGGTTGGTATTTTGTGAATCATCAACAATAAAATAAGTGACACTTTGGAGCAATAGCACTCTGGAGTTCATTGCATCAGTTTATTCCAACCTGCAGTACAAATTTTGTGACGTAACAAATTGTATTCTGTAGAGAGTACAAGTTAGAAGTAAAAACTGATTGATTTCACAATTTATGCCTATTGTAGAGTAATTTAAATAGTGCACTGATTTCCTCAAATAAAGTAGTTCAGTCTTACTGTAAACGTGCAGCATCATACTTTGTTTTTCCTTAGGCCTAAAATAGTTTATTCTGTATATTCCACAGGGTGTCCCGATATGCAGACTGCTAATCCTCGTCCCTAAGAAGTCCGTGAAAAGACGTATATATTTGTGGGTCTTCTTTAAAAAATCCAAAATTTGAAGATATAACACCATCCGATTCTAAGGAGTTCCATATAAAAATACGAATTGTGAAGAACTATAGCTTCAGTCTCAGCTTTATCAGCTTTTCAAAATTTCACACAAACGTATTGTTAGAGAAATACGTTAACCAGATAATGTCCTTTTGCTGAAAAGTACGCTACTAAACAACTTTGTTTCCTAAATTTTTGAGAATTCTGCCTCATTATTGATTTCCAATTTTTGGATAGACGGAAAAAAGCACTCATCACAATATTTGTGGTCCTACTAGACCAAGTGTGGTGATTCCTTGTGGGATTTAGTTCCAGCGAGTGTTGAGCACTTGAGTTTGTAACAATTTACGGATAACATAGTGCTAGCGGCGTAGCAGGTGTGCGCAGTATCAGGTTAAATCCCATGTTTCATACAATCTTTAATTAAGACGGCACTGCTTTACTGTCACTGAATCAATCACAGATTCAAACCAGAAACGAAATGAGTCCAGCCCAGACATCAGACAGAGAAACAGGAAAGAGAATAACATTAAAGAGAATCTTTCACTACATATTTGAGCTGAAACTCAAAAGTAGACTCAAACTAGAGAGATGCACACACTGCCAGTGGTCGCATTTAGGCGCATAAATATAGAGGGAGCCTCTATCAGATCACCAAATACTGATTAACGAGTTTGGAATCACTGGGATAGGGTCCAAAGCAGAGGGGGCCAACCGTTAGCGTGCAGAACATGGGTTTTGCCCTGATGATTGAGATGCTTTCATCGTGAATAGTATAAATGTTATGTACTCTTGCCATTACTACTGACACGCAATTAAGCAAACGTTTAAAATAGCAAAAGCTGTGAAAAGTAGGTTTTTCATCGGATTCTATCTTGTGCTTTATATACAGCGTGGCCTACATTAAATTGTATTCCTATAACGGAGTACCGATATTGTTTCGAAAAGGTTCCAAATTCCAATCATCTCTTGTAGCAGCTTGATTGTAAGTTAACGCAACAATTTCTTGATTAATTATAAAAAGCTAATAAATCTTCAGTTAATTGCTTCAGGAACTTCGATTTGGTCCTAATAATTTTACAAGTGTTGAAGGGTAAATTCAGGTAATCTAATTCGGATTTGTTGTTAAAATTAGTAGGGTTAATAATCGTAGTTCAGGTTAGGATATGTGTTATGTGCGTTTTGGAAATTAAAATTGCCAAAACCTATCGTTTTCAAGAGTTCTGTTGGTCTGCCTGCAGTGTGTCACGAATTTCGACATTAGTTTGTTGTTGTTTCAACTTCACTGAGTGCTGAATCGAGAAAGCGAGAATTATTCAAACTGTAGCGCTTCTACTAGGACTGGTGGACGAAGAAGAAGCCGAGGACAAGGTCGAAATGGGAGTCGTCAGGCACCCTTGTACCCACGAAACCAGTGACTAAAAGAGAGAAGGGAAGAGGGAGGTTCAGCTTTTTATTCAGGATTGAAAGTAAAGAATTGGCCCAACCGAGGTTCGAACCATAGCTCTTCTGATCCCGGGACAGACGTGCTAACTAGTGCTCGGAACGGTTCCACTAGAACCGGTAGAACCGGAACCGGAACCGGAACCGATGCTCTGGAACCGGAACCGGAACCGGTTTCAAAAATCGGAACCGGTCTGAGCACTGGTGCTAACCCCTACACCACAGGACCAGCAGCTGAAACAGGCTTATCAGTCTTTTCTATGGCTGCTTCCCTTACAAAATGTTGCCAAATGTGCACAGACTTGTTGTAAACATTTGAGTTGAAAACTGTCCTACCGATGTTGTACAGATTTTCACTCCATCTAAATTTCAAATTGTGCGTACTATCATAATCACCATTAACAATTACCATAATTACCATAATTCATTCATGTAGCAACTATTATCATTTCAGTAGTAGAACTAAGGATTACAAGCAGTCAACATGAAATCCAGGCAACTATTGCTTTCATTATCCCTGCTATTCAGTGTGATCGCTAACTCGGTATCTGTTGGAAGAGAGTTCATTGACCGCAACTTGCAAGTTGAATTGGCTCGTAGTTTGCATGGCGAGGACGACTATAGCGTCTTTGCAGTTTTGCAAATGGAAAACTGGACGAAATGGCCCCTGGTTGAGCCAATTGTTTATGCAAATAGCGGGTAAGGTGTTTAAATCACCGACTAAGTTTTGTAAATAGCTTTAACAATATCAAGTCATAATAAACTGTAAGGAGTATTAATTTAAGTGTAGCGGTTCTAGCGGGGCTGGTGGACCAAGAAGACCGAGGAGAGCCCCAGACAAGAGGCATCAGGCACCGCGTACCCTTGAAATGAAACCAGGACTTACGTACGAGTGAGAGGAAGGAGGGAAGTTCAGCTTTTCACTCAGGATTGAACTTAAAGAATTGGCACGCCGGGAAACCTGGGCCCTTCCGCACTGTAGTGAGACGTGCTTGCCGCAGCACTACTGCTATACCAGGCTTATCAATCTTTCCTATGCATGCTTCCCTTACAGAAGGAATATATATCAACAAGTCACTTTGCAGTAGGCAACTGGTGCAGATTTGTGCATATGGGATATTTAAATCGGCGGCCACTATACATAGCTTCCGAAATGTCGGCTTCCGATCAAACAATGTAGAACAAGAGTCTGCTAAAAAGCCAAAAAAAGCTGAATTCAGGCGATGAGTGCAGGTCCTGAAGGGGACGACCTTTCCTTATCATTTCCTATGTACCTACCTCTTTTTCATTTACATATGGTCCACGTCGACGGTCCTCAACCAAACCTTAATTTATCTTTTGTTTCACCGTCACTTAGTGATGTGTCGGTACCTGAAACTGAAACTAAAACTAAAATTAATTTGGGCGAGACCTGAAACTGAACCCGAATTTGAATCTGAAATTCCGACGAGCAAACGCCAGAAACTGAAAATCCTGAATTAGCAGGTCTGCAACAGAGTCTGAACTAAAACTGAAAATGAGTGGATCGTCTGAACTGAACCATCACTACCGTCAGGCGTCACTAACTAATTAATTCAGTACAGTAAACTGTTTCTAAATTACACAATAATACAATAATACGCAATTGATGCAATAATGCTCAGCACGAACTAAGGTGGCATGGTTTCTTTTTCTTTCACGTGCTAATATGTCAACTATCCAGTTTTTATTTTATTTATTTTCAATTCTTATTTATTCAGATACGTCAAAGCGATACCTAAGGCAGTCTATCCCGGCCTCAGCGAGGCGATGGTGGCACACAAAACCAGACTCACTGCAACCGGTACTTCTGGGACTTTCTCGTGGAAAGTGGGCAAAACCGGTTATCGAATTATTGTCATGTGGTAAGTTTCAAACCAGGTGACCCTGGTAAAATGCCTAATATTCTCCGAATTTAACGTCAACTAATATGACTGAGCTTTCGTAAGCTTTATGACAAATTAATCTGCAAGAAAGTATGACAGATTGCTTGCCTAAGAAAACCAAGAAAGTCCTTTCCAACTGGATAAGCTTATCTCAATTGGCCTTTTCGCGAATGGTTTAAACGAGTTAAAATCAAGTCGATCCCTTTCGCGAATAGATTAAGCGAATTAAAATCAAATCGATCCTTTTCGCGAATCGGTTAAACGAGGTAAAATCAGGCAGAGTTAAATTTAACCCTGGCCATTCACGATAAGGTTAATTTAACTCTACTCTACTACGCTCTACTCAAGCCATTCGTGAAAAGGCCCTTAGTGCTTTTTCAGGAATGACTTAAGCAAAGATAAACAAGGAGCTCAATTTCGTCTACTTTTATCAGTCAGAATTTCCTTAGTCAGAATTTCGTTAGTCAGAATTTCATTAGCCAGAATTTCATTAGTCAGAATTTGGATTTTGAAACAATATAAGTTGAACTTTCATTGGTCGAGAATTTCATAAGTCTGAATTTCATTAGTTAGAATTTTATTTGTCAAAATTTCATTAGTCAGAATTTTGTAAGTCAGAATTTTAGTTTCTTAATTTCTTCAAAATTGCCAATTTTGCACGTTGCCGCACAATCTTTAAGATTTTTGCCTTTTTGCAGTAAAGTAGCGTACAGTAGACTAGTAATTTTTTAGATAGTCTCTTTTGCTCTTAATTGTTTCCAGTTGTAGTGAACGGATACAGAAACTTCTTGAAAAGAGATCTTTGCTGCTAGCTAGTAGCAGAGCCACAAAACACTCATATATCTGTGCCGATTAGAGATTCTGACTTACGAGATTCTGACAAACGAAAGTTCAACTTTGTATATTATTCGAAAACCTAAAGTCTGACTAATGAAATTCTTACTAATGAAAGTTTGAAAAGTTAATTTCTGACTAATGAAATTCTGACATATTAAATTCTGACAACTGAAGATAAACCCTCAGTTTACCTCGATACCTTTCATGAGAGTTCAAATAGGGAAAGTCAAGCTTGAGCAGAGTTAAGCGAGTTAGGGAAGTTAAGTTTTACTCCTCTACTACTTATTCTTGCTTGAAATCAGGAAACGCCCTAATGATTTACTAAAAAACATAGTGTTTTATAAATCCAAATAAATATTGTGTTTCATTTTGTGCTCTTTTTAGGTCAGCACCTTACAGCTTTGACCTTTACTCTAACTGGATGGCTGTTGGAATCATAGGGGAGGAAGAACACACAAAGTCCTGGTTCGACAAAATGTACTACAGAAGGGGTCCCTTCGTTCGAAGTGAATATTATTACAGTTCAGAGACCATCAAATATTGCAATGATAAGATCTGCGTGTCTGGAACTATGGGAACCAGTCACAAACCCCTGATCAATATCAAAGTTTTCCCGGTCGACTGTAAAGCCGATGCAGTTGAAACTTTGAAGTCTAACTGCGAAGGAGAGAACATAAATTAGTTTATTTTAATATTTTAAATTGTTTATATTAGACCGATTGCATACATATATTTTGTACTCGTGTGTGTTTTATTCGGAATAAACATTAAAAAGGAGAAAGTGTGGCATAATTTTGGGAACGGGAACCCCAACCGATTGACCAATATATCTCTAATATCCATTTCATATATATAAGAAATCAAAAACTCCTGCTATATTTTGAAGGTAGCGAGGTCGAAAATATGCCATGCAAAATTTTAGATCGATTGGTCAAATTTTAAAATGTCAGCACTAACACACGACGCACCAGGCAAGGCGGTACATAATTTAGTAAAAGGCACTAAGTAACTAATCATATTATAAGCATCTATTAAGTTATGCCCAACTTCAAGTTTTGGGTGCCAAAATTGCATTTGAATGTCGGTTAGCACTCTACTCGCTCCACCTCATGTGTTGGTTTTTATTTATGCAGCTCTAATTCTGATCCTTCAAAACTACCCGGGGTGGGAGATTCGCAAGGGCGGGATGATTTCTGCGATGACCCTCCAGTTCAGATGAACCCGGGAACGGTCGGGCCCTGACCGGATAACGACTCTACTCTACCCAGGAAATCTAATTCAGTCTAAGCCTATCACATCTGAAAATCTGATATACAGTGCATATGCTGAGTCTTCGTTCAAACGAGTGCCATCATTGGTGTTGTTCGTCGGCCTAATTTTTCGTGGGGCGGCCAGCTCAGCTGGTGATTGTTTTCGTCAGTTGTCCAGTCCAAAGTACAAGCAAAAATATGAAATATATCTGATATAGTTTTCAAGGGGGGGCGGTTACCAGTTTAAACAGTCCAGAAAACTCGTACTTAACTGGCCGGCCTCTCATCGTTCGCCCGACCGAATGTTCTGCCCGGCCGGCGTGACTGGTCCAACCTTCAGCGAGCCGATTTGGATTGGGCCAGTGAAACCATGTCACAGACACCCAATGTACATGTCAAGCTAATATTTGGGATATTTGATTCGTCGAATACGTGGATCAATTGACAGAGCGTTCGTATGAAACAAAAGGTTTGAACGGTAACGACTTATAGGTATATCTTTTATTTCTTTATGATTAATGCTTGTATCCTTCGTGGACCCGCCTGCCAGCCTCCGTTTAACCTCATTTTCTTAATTTCGGTTACAACAGTCTATAAAAAGCGGAAACAGAACAAAACACAGACTTAAAATTATTTCATTTCAAAGTTTTGTGCCACCACAAAGTTATACTAACTTTTGCCAACATGAACATCAAGCTATTGTTAGCAGTTATGCTAGCCAATTGTTGGAAAGACACGATGGGAGAAAACGAAACCTGCTTTTCTTTTGAGTTTCCAGAAAACGATAATAACGCGTACCACGACATTACCATCAAGTTTAATTGGAACAACACTGCCAGACTTGAGCTGATATTGGGGAAACACTGCAATGGAACTTTCTTCAAGGTGGGTATGAAGCCCAGCAAGTTAAGCTATTTTCATTATTCGATAAAGCTTGTTAATGTGTGCCGCGCCGCCTAGGTGTGTCGAACCAAGAGTCTATAAAAGGAAGAGTGAGACACGCGACCCTTTCTAGTGTGTTTGTTAAGCTTGCAATATGCTCGAAACATTAAGCCCAAAATCTCGGGGGGGGGGGGCTTCTCAGCGTGTAAACAGGCTACGCTGACATTTTTCAAAAACGGGCGTTTGCGATAAATAAAATACTATAACGTGAGCTGGGAAAGTCATACAGCGATAATTTATATATATCATTATGTTGCGTAGAATGAGATCTCTTTCACGATATAAAAATTATACAGTTTGGCTCAGGCAATCTCTTACCAATCCGGCAATAAAACACTTTCCACGAAAATTTTAGGAATTTCTTCAATATGCGTTACGTTGTTGCCAGGTTTGTAAGAGATAGCCATAACCGAGCTACATATTTTTGTATCGTTGAAAAGATCTCATTCTACGCAACATAATGATATAAAAATTATCACTGTACGACTTTCCTTGCTCAAGTTATCGTATTTAATTTGTCAAAAACGAATGTTTTAAAAAATGTCAGCGTAGCATGTTTATACGCTGAGAAGCCCCTCGAGATTTTGGCCATAATGTTTCGAGCATCTTCCAAACTTATTCTATTAGGAAGAGCTGAGTGTCATACTCTTTCCTATTATAAGCTCTTGGTCGAACTAAGGTACCGGCTGGTCAACAACACTAAATCACTGGCCAGTGTCCTGAAATATTTGGTCCCCCTGAAATAATTATTCTCACATTAGCGGCCTTTTTGTAGAAGTGACCACGGGGATTGGGGGAATACATATTTCAGAGGGACCAATATCACGACATCAACCGGCGCAACGGACACGACCAAATTCCAGCCCAATCCAATTCTTTTAGCCCCAAAAATTTTCCTTTCATATTTCAGACAGGAAACATCATCGTCTCGGTTTATGATCCAAAGTCCCACACGTGGAAAATCACATTCAACGACACAGTACAAAGTGGAGACGCCTACGAAGAAGAGACTGACTCAGCCGTTGCACACCTTTTCCGATATGATGACAACTATGCCATACACTTTCCCGGCTTTGCACCTAAAGCATGGCTGTCTGTATTTAGGTACATAAACCGTTCGTTTTTAGCAGTGGAACTTTTCCGTGTAAGAAATATTGAAAGTTTCTGAGTTTCTACTGAGAAAAGTAGACAGAGGTAGTCGTGGTAATGCAGTAGTGTTGGGCGTTGAAACGTGAAAAAGCTTTAAGCATGATGTGTCGAGTCACGACGAATGTTATCATTCTGTGAAACGCACAAAAGGGTGGACGTGGAAAGCTTCAGAGCAACTATAGGTATAGAGAAGGGCATATCTTATACAAATTTGCAAGTTTTCATTTTTAATATATAATTTTGATTTAATGTTAATCAAACATTAACTTAGGGTCGGGTCCTTTGGAAGCATGTGGCGTGTCCCCAAAAAATTCTGAGAGGGCTTGTGCCTTGACTTAAAATTTTCAAGGATGCTTGCACTCTCAAGAATAAAATAGTAAATTTTGCGAAAAATGAAAGCTGATTTTATTGAAGTTCGCGATTTTGTTAAAATCTACAACAAAGTCATCAGTTTGTAGAAAAAAAATTAGAAATTTTATCCGATTTCCTCGTTAAATTAAAATGTTTAACTAAACAATTTTTATTTTTTTAATTTTCAATTTTGAAATTTTTAGTGCAAAACTAATTTTTCCGGCCATTTTTGCTAACCCTACCCGTTACTCTTGCTAGTATATACTCGGTAGCGCTGGGCATTAAAACCAAGGCGTTGACAGTTGGTCGAAGACTTGCCGGGAAATTGGCTCCAGCTCTATCTAACAAATTTAAAATAAAAGCGAAACAGGAAACTCTAATTGCAGTTTTTTGGGATTTTTACAGGAATCTGAAACCAATCTGGGCCTGAATTTTGCATTTTGGTCAGCTGCTGACATTCATTGACCTCTGGAATTTGGCAGGACAACGACCAAAGTCCGGCCCGGGCAAGCCAACTGGCGCCCGGGCACAGAGTTGGAAGCGGGTACCATTTTGGCATTTTTACCATTTTTTGAAATCACCAATATGAATTCTGTTTTTTCCGAACACTTTACGGAAAGTGTTAGAATTTTAGTGAATATATCAACAAAAGATACCCGCAACTACCCGCGCGGGTAGCTTGCGGGTAGCAATATTTCTATTACCCGCGGGTACCCGTAGGTACCCGCTACCCACTTCCAACTCTGCCCGGGCAAGCCAACTGGCTTGACCGACGAAAAATCCAAACAATGCCCAACATTGCAGTTTTAGAAATGAGCAAGAGCCTTGTCTCGATTACTCCCCCTTCGCTCGAAATTATTAAATCTTCATCAAAAGAGCTAAAATTAGGTACGAATTGATTTCAAATATAGCTTTATTTTTTATGTAGAAGAGAGACAAAGCAAAACTTGTGCTGATTGTGCTGAAAATTTGTATAGAATGGTTTTCTGAGTCACAGGGCACGAACTTGAAGCCCGTTTTCGGATTCCGTTTTTATTAGCTCAGTATAATCGAAACAAATCCCACAAGCAAATGGACAGCAATTTACCTCATTCATAACTACATATATATATATATATATATATATATATATATATATATATATACATATACATATATATAGATATATATAAATATATAAATATATATATATATATATATATATATATATATATATGTATATGAGCAGATTTCTGTATCCATTGTATCCACACATGTATCCATTAACCACAGTCTTATTCGCAATTTTGGTTATTGCAATTGCAGTAAAGTTGATCCTACAAATGAGCCTGGCTGTCTACCTGCAATTCTAGCAAGGACTAAGCTTCAACTAAGCCACAAGTCCAACTATTACGTGACTAATTTGCCATGTGAAGATTTAGTGTTAACAACCACAACCACAACCACCACTTCTACAACGACTACTACAACACCTAATACTACTACGACCACCACTACTACTAGTACGACTACTGCTGCTGCTACTACTGCTACTACAAGCATAAGAAGTACCCCAGTAACTCAGAAATCCACGGTGTTTCAAACAACCTTAAGAAAGAAAGCACTCACTGTGAACAAAGTCACTACTTCCAGCGAAAACATTAAAACCACTACTTCCAATTTAACTAAAGCTGGTGGAAAGAAACATAGTAGAAAGGGGAACGTTATGTCAGTAGTTGCTGTGTCGCTGCTATTTCTACTGATGTTGGTCATCATTGGAATTGTGATGGTGGTGCTGGAAAGAGGTTGTGGAAAGAAATCAAAACAGAAAACTAAATCAATGATTTTAAGCAGGCTTCCTTGGCGAAGAAGGGATGGTTCAAAATTCGCCAAGTGCAAATCGTAGATACATATTTCAGCTAAATGCGATATATATCTAACATTCAGTCGCCTTAAACTATTAAGCTCGAAGAAATTTAATTAGTTTTATGCATTGTTTTTGCAGGATTTATTTAGGAGAATCCATGGAAGTACTGTAGCACTGTCCTGCACTTTGTTGCCGTAAATATACATATATCAAAAGACCGAAAGATTCCCGATTCTCATTTTACAAGAACATTCTTTTCCAGAGCGACAATTTGAGCAAATTTGTGGACAAAAATTCTGAATATCAGTTTAACACAACAGGAGTCTTTTTTGAATTTTTGAAGTCATCTGAATAGAAAAGTAAACTAACAGCAGACGATATTACTTTCCTGCTCAAGGGATTACAAGCCACGAGGATTCAAACCTCAGGTTGCGAACCCGAAGACGAAAGCTTTAACCACTCGGCCTTTGCAGCACAATTGCCAGCAGTCCCATCTCTGTAAGAGCTGTAAGTCAGCATTAAAACCGTGACCAAAAATGTAACACTGTTCACTTTCAATCGTCGGCTGACAAAACATTCAGTCAGGCATGAAAGGGTTAAATAAAAAAACAAATACGCCTTTTAATGGGTACAGCAATTATGACATAAATGCAACGAAACTGTCACAAAACAGAACTGTGTTGAAAGAACAAAACTGTCAGGAATACTGAGAAAAGAAACCAGAACCGGAAACGTAAGAAACCAAAAAATTCAAACCGGTACAAATTAGCCACAGTCAGACAATATGTAGAACATAGCGACAGTAAGCATGTTGCAAAAGAGTACCAATACTCTTTTTTCTAAATATGTAAAACCGTAAATCACCTAATCTAAAAGGTAACCCGCCAAGCAAATGTGTTCACCGATAGGCTTGAGTTCTCCGTGGGGATGTTTTTACCCCTCTTTGTCGGCGTTTTTATCCTCCTCGACTATACATCACTTTCACTCTTAATTTTCGAAAAAATCCTGTTTTTCACGAATCTTAAATTTTTCACGAATTTCAAGAATCTTTCACGACGTTTTCCCTACTTTGACATAAAATCTTCTAAAACTAGGCCTTTACATTTCAACGACGATCGCCTGCTGAAGGAGTTGCCTTTGCTTGCTTCGTCCAAAGAACAAAGCATGATTGCAAAACTTTGTAAATGTCCACTGTAGTGAGCGAAACTATATAGTCACTTTGATGTAAAATCCAGTTTTAAACACAAAAATTTTTTATTAAAGTCATCGTCTCCGCCCCGAGGAGCTATAAGATGATAACCGCCCCGAGGACAATAACTGGCATTGCCCCCACGGTCTGTTGAAAATTCGCATGGGCATTAATTGTTCATTATTACTAGGCCTATACTTAGCTTAGAAGAGCTAAGTTAAGTGTTTGAATGGCGTTTAGTTGCACCCATTAAGAAGGGCTACAAATACCATAGAAGCAATATACCTGAGTGAGAGGATCTGACCTGAACTGCATAGCGTAGAAAGGTCGAAAACCTCCTGAAAAAGTACTTTTTTCAACTCACTTTCCGAAAAACCTGCAGATCGTACAGATTGATGGGCCCCCATAAAGACTGCATAAAAATAAGCAAGGTGGGGGATGCTGAGTGCTAAGAGTAAAACAAGTGAGGATTGAGGAATCTGAAAATTAAGAAAATGAAGATGGCCAAGTACGGACACCAAAACCGTATAGAGTAAGCTGGCAGATCAAGTGAAGATACCACAAAAAAATTTATCTGCATAATTTACTTTAAAAAAATCTTTAATTTTTCATTCGGATATGAAACCACAAGATTTTGTTATATATGTGAGTGCAGTCAGTGCCGAAAATTTTTGGAAATCTCGGATCTAAGCAAACGCTACACATTGACTCCGACGTTAACATTGAAATAATTCAAAAGTGTGACAAATTATAAAAAATAGGAAAAAATAGGAATTTTTATCAAAAATATATAGCAAAAATAGGAAAAAATAGGAAGAGGTAGGAGGCCTGAGCTGGGCATAGTTTCACCATTTCACCAGGGGGAGAGCGTATCCTCCCCCAAAATTTTGAGTCCATAAACCGGGGGGGGGTAAAAATCAGGAAAAATTGAAACTACTCTGATTCGGCTTAAACTTTTCCCAGATGTTGATATTAGTGGTGGAATTACGCACACAAAATTTTAGCTTCGTATCTGTTGTCATTCGAGAGATATTGCCGATCAAATTCTTAGCGACTAGTCTGGACCGAAATAACCAGGATTAGACATATTTTGCCATGAAACTCAAAAATACCACATTTTTGCAGTTACTGCTCTTACCACATAGCTTATCTAACCGCTGCAATGTTTGCTACAAGGTATAAGCCAATTCTAGCCACTCTTCCCCATTCTTCAGCAAGAAACCCACAAAACGGCTCATCAAAACACCTGAACCCACACCACTTCAGGCTGAAATTTAGACACATCCCATGTCACAGGGAAAGCTGGTTTTTTCCACAAAGTTAGTGTTATCCTAGACTAATATTTTGAATACTATGTTTACCCTTCCCCGAATCTGCATCGAGCGCAAAAAACTGCAAAACTGGCAGCCCACAACAGAGTCTGCATTTGACAAATCAATGCGGCCAGAATCCGCAAACCCAGACAAAATTCTTTCAAACTTAGCCGACAAATGTGTCTAATCTACCCCCATGTGCACCGCAAAATTTAAGGACAAATATTAATTGACGCGTTCTGAAAAAATTATTACTTGTTTTCTATTTGAAGGCTCCAAACTAGTACCTGAGAGGTCAACTTCCAGGGCTCATATCTCGAGCTTGGAACCACTTCCAGAGCTCGGAATTATGTCATTATGGTTCCTCTGACTTCTATTTTTACATATGCAAAATGGGCAAAATCGGTGAAGGTTGAATTTTTTCGGCCACATAGTGGTCTCTCCTTACAGACAGCGACACACACACACACACACACACACACACACACACACACACACACACACACACACACACACACACACACACACACACACACACACACACACACACACACACACACACACACACACACACACACACACACACACACACACACACACACACACACACACACACACACACACACACACACACACACACACACACACACACACACACACACACACACACACACACACACACACACACACACACACACACACACACACACACACACACACACACACAGACACACACACACACACACACACACACACACACACACACACACACACACACACACACACACACACACACACACACACACACACACACACACACACACACACACACACACACACACACACACACACACACACACACACACACATATATATATATATATATATATATTGTTCAAAAATAACGACAATTTAAATTATCAGAGCACATACCACAGTATCTCTACATACTTGAAACTCTTGATACACTAGTAAAAACTATTAATTTTTTGAATCCCGCTCTCATCTCACTGTTTTTCAAGTAGTAAAGAACTAGATTATTCGCAGAGTTTAAATTAATAATCACCCAAAGACTGCTTCCAAGGTAAGGTCTTATCAAAGGATTTGGAACTATTTGAGCCCTCACCAACATTAAAGACAACGGAATACAATACAGAACAAAAGTAAATACAATAACGAACAACAACGTTTTAGTTACTTTTGCCTGTCTTGCGCGATTTGCCCTCACGACTGACCCCAGCTTTGTTTCATCTTGCTGTCGCAACGCCACCATAGCAGCAACGTAGATGGCCACACTCAGATAGGAAAAAACTATTTGAAACCACCAGAAAATTTCATCTCGCCAGGGCATAAGAGCAGCTGTAGTGAAACACATCATAGTTGCAGGATGCTTAATTCCAATGCTTAGCACTAGATCAATTAAGACGTTAAAAATTCCAAAACCAAATGCAATCAATACTGCAATCGATGTAGCTGATTTAGTGATTTTCGAGTAGAGTTTGATGTTCCAGCAGGCAAGAAATCTGTCGATTGAAATAAAGGTTAGGATTAATGGAGATGTATACGTACCAAATATAGATGAAATATTGTGAACTGTTACTAGGCAACTGAAAGCGCTGACCTGTTGCAGCTGGATTCCCCCAGATACCACCCATAGGCGATATCCTGCAGCGCTCAGTTGAGCTAGTCCCAATGTGGCGTCTCCGACAGCAAGGCCAGCAGGTAGAACATACTCCTTTACATGAAGCTTCCTTGTTCTTCCAATTACTAATAAAATAACCAGATTACCACCCATCTGAATCAATCCTTCTGACGTATAAACAACCAACATTATGTACCAACTAAATGGTTGTACAGGAGCCCTGTCACTCGTTGTATTTACATGATAATCATTACTTTCGCCTTTACCGGTCAGGGCAGATAAGTTCATGCTGCCCTGGTAAAACTATCTTTGCACAGATCCAGGTGAAATTTAGGTGATGCAGTTTTACTTATCCTGATTCACTGATTCAGTATATTTATTTTCACATCCAGCGGTTTGAAAAGAAGAATAACATAGGTAATGTGTCTGAAAGCTTGCGGAACTGATTGACCTTTCCTGAAACTCCAAAGGTCTAATGCTATTTATGATTAGATACACTGAAAAAACAAAAACGCACTGACATTTAAATTAAATTTTAATTTCATGCTTAGCCGAATCTGTCTTTAAGTTAATTTGCATCATGTCAAGTCTAGAGCTTGCAAAAAATAAGTTCTGTCACCTGGTTTCAAATTACTATTCCCCTGGGCAATTTACCGAAACTGTCAAGGGTGCTGCCAGTCAGATGGAGCTACGACAGGACCTCCATTACGGTGGACGTAATGGACGTTCTGATAGCCTTGTAGATTTGCTATGGCAATTATTCAGTGTCAGCATTCCCCTTCCCTTCAAAAATCTGTACGTTCTAAGCTGGCACTACCCATAACCGGCATACCGATTGCGGTGAGGTGACTGTAAAGAACTTAAATTGAATTTGGTAAATAGCGATACTGAATTATGTAGGTAAACTATCACACAAATGCTGGCAGTCAGACAGAAAGGCAGGTAGGCAGGCAGGCATGATTTTGTGCGGCATGCAGCTTTCTGTTTGTGGACTTTAGGAACCTCTGCTTCAGGATCCACGGTCAGGTTGGAGTTGTAAATGTTAGTGTTGCTACCGCTAGCGCAGACTCAGTTCAGAAATATTGGCGGCTTCACTGCTAGCCTTGTGCATTCTACGATTATTGTTTATCCTTCCTAGTTGTTCGTCATTTCTACCAATAAAATATTTAATAATAAAGTACCACGGCATATCATTTAATTTGCTACACTGCTCAAGTGTCCTTCATATTTCGTGGCACTCCGTTAATAAAATGAATCTCGTTTGTTTTATACTCACACCTGCAAAAATTAAAACTTATGCCTGGTAATATTTGCGTTCAAAGCTGCGGCAGCGATTATAATGGGAAGAAAAAGCAAAAAGCGTAAAGAAATTTTGAAACCCACAAAATCAATAATTTCAAAAGAGTGAATTATTTCAGGAATGAGCCATCTCAATTTTTCCACTCTGCCCTGAAAATTCACGGGGTTGAATCCAGCCTCCCTACGGATGCCCATGTTACCTGCTCATGTAGATGTATAATTGTGTCCTTTATT
>JASAND010008696.1:0-34192 GCA_030248195.1 Trissonchulus latispiculum
TTAAACTGACGGATAGTGGCAGTTTGATTTAGATCAAACTCAACAAATGCTGCAGGTTTGATATATTTTTATTCAGAAATTTATTAGTTAGGTTAGAATTATTTTTAGTAGAGTTACGTAGTATATCTTTGATTTTCCTATTACAGTATTCTCAGTTAGCCAAGGTTATTTTTAATTTAGTAAATACGTGAGCAAAGTCTACATAGTTATCGCATATATCTATTGCTCTATTTACATGAAATTTAATCGTATTATAGATAATCCTACCTGAAATATTTGATGACGCTGTTGGAAATCTATGTATTTACAAAGGGATAATCATCTCTTTTATCGTATAAGCTTATAACAAATTTATTATCTTTAATTTTAACGTTCAGGTCGAGCACATTAGCAGCATCAGGGCTAGAATTAACTTTATTTAGTTCTAATTCTGGAGGATACATGTTACCTTTGACAGTGTCAAAGTAGTTTTTATCATTAGTGAGTGTCATATCGTCTATATATCTGTGTGCATTAGTTAATAATTCGTTTAGACCAGTCTTATTATTGTTAGATATATAATTAAACTCCATTTGATGTAGGACCATGTTAGCTATGTTAGGGGCAGCGTTACTTCCCATTTTTTGTTTAAACACTAAATCGCCACATGGAAAATAAAGATTATTGAGAAGGAACTGATGTGTTGCATCAAATCTGGATAAGTTATAGTAAGTTCAGAGGTTTTACCATAGCCCCATCACATCCCAGTATAGGTAAGATGCATGGGATTTCTCATAGTATTATACAGAAGCTTATCCATATGTAATAGAATAGTGTCGTGTTGTAACGTAGTGTATAGAGTGGTGAGATGTTGGTATTAATTGAAGTAGCTGTATAAGCAGCGCTGATCTTAAAGGCATTGATAATTGGTTTGTTATTATCAATTATCCAATAGGGGTTGCATCCATAAACGGATTTAGTTAGTTTACCGTATCTCTGTCTAGAATGTGAGATTAAATTTAGCGCTTTAAGAATAAGTATGGACAAGGGTTTAGTAACGGCGTGCTTACTTGCAATGATTGTACGGAACTTAATAGGATTTTTATGAAACTTAGGGATTAGGTAAATATGGGGGAGACAGTTTAAGTTGGGATTGTTAATTTTATTTTTGATATAATAATTTTTGATATTTGCAATAACCTGATGAGATGAGGGGGACTTAATGAGTTCGTACGATATTGGATTAGAAGAATTAAGTAAGCCTATTTCTTTTAAGACTAAATAGATATAGTAATTTTTACATACAAGTGCTATGTTCTGTTTAGCTTTATCAACAGGGCAGATTACGAATTTATTATGTAATGATTTAATATCTCGTTTTATAGTATGAACATTAAAATCTGGAGTATTAGAAGCGTATCTTAAACTTACATTATTAAAGATATCCTGAATGACCTTATCTGCCCAAGCGCTTAACTTATATAGCGAGTTTATGTACATAATTTTTGAAAGATGTAGCTATTTTTAATAGTAGGTAGGTTTTCCTTACGTATTAGTCCATATTTAGGTCCGAAGGAAAATAATTTGGCTAGATGATCATTATCGATTACGTTCAAGTTACCAGTAACTATGTGACCATGATTTATATCTACAAGTTTACTATTGTGGCAATCACAATTAAGCTTATTGTTAATATAATCATTAATATACTCATATACATTAATTTTAGATAACGTGTCCTTGTAATTGTAGAGTATACTGGCTATAGGTTGATCATATTTAAAAATACTTTAGGTTTAAATGCTCGTTTTCCTACTTTAATAAAGGACCAATTAACAGAGTTATCCTGAAATATTTTATTAAAATTAATTTTATCGAAATTCTTATTATATTCTAAAAACATATCCTCCGTAGAAGTATTATTTTTTATTATGACAGATTTCATTATGTTTAATTTACCTTCGCACATATCATTTATTAATTCATATTTAGGGTGAGTTGAGTTAATGGCTAATGTGTTTACTGTTAATTACGGTTAATGATTAACTTTATTTCTTGCTTGTTAGCTTTGTTAATAATATCGTAAATATATTTATTACTTGTATCATCCATATATAGAACATCTATACCTCTGAGATTAATATTATTCCTTTCTTTGTTACGTTTATTAGATTTACATCTATATACGTTTCTGGTGCCATCTTTCACAACACGATATTCAAACACGCTTTTATCCACATTTTCACCTTTTAACATATCATTCAACCCATAAGGGTATTTTGTTTTTAACTTTCTTATCCAATAACTCTCGCGTGACCTTCTCATTGCAGTATCATGTTTATTATCCGAGCTACTTATTACTTTTTCTATGACTTGAATAGTAATAGTTCTACAATTACCCATATTAAAGTGACTACATAAACGTTTACAATTACCTCTGAGCGGGTGTTTAATATTGTATAAATGTTCAGATACGCTAGTTTTTAGTTTTCTACTTGTTTCGCCAACGTACTGTAAGTTACAATTATCACAGGTAATTAAGTAAACTACATTAGTGGAGTTACAATCTACATATTTTGAATGGCTACGAATAGGGTGAGGATTATAGTTATAGTAGCTACTGAAAAAATGATTACAGTTGAGTACGTTACACGTTTGGCATTTAGTTCTTTCAAATTTATAGTAATTAACTAAACTGGCATTATTCATATTAGCCGTAGCGGTAGATTGAATAGGGGGGGATGTATCTGTAGAGTCTTGTGCTCTCCCAGAAGTCCGGTTTGTTATGTATGCGACTACTTGGCATAAACTATAATGCTACTAAGCATAGGAACAAAGTACACGCGTTTTTAACACATTTAGTTAGGTCTTATATAACATTTCTTCCCGTTAAGCTTGAGGCCTGTACTTCAATCAGGTCTGAAAAATCCAGTACATATCCGTGCCAGGAACGAATGTCAGTGGCCGACGGCGTGGTCTTCGTGGATAGCGCTCCGGACGCGGCACAAGTGGCTCCATTGGTCCTGCACCTCCGACGTGGTCTCGGGCAGGAAGAGGAGGTTCAACTTCGTCTGAGGGGAAAAATCGAAATGTTCGGGTTTCCAAATTAACTAGAAGATTTCCTGACTGATCTTTAACCTTTCCTTCCACCCATTTTGGCGAATTAGGACGATGAGAACGAATCCATACGGATTCCAAAGTTCCCTTTTGGAACTTATACGACTTGCCATAGGAAGTGACGTACGTAGCCGTAGCACACCCATTGCTTGAGTCAGACCCAAAACCTTGAGTCATGATCCTTGGGTGGAATACTTCATGATCCACCCCTTACTTTTCTTTGATCCGCTCTGGATTTTTTCCGAAATCCAATTTTAACGTGGTGTGCAGGAGGGTACCGCTGCACACCAATTTTTGAGTCATGGAACGATATTCTGCAGAAAGTTTGCAAATTTATTCGTCTTCATGATCCACTCATCAAAAACAATCCAAATTCCTTCTATTGCAAGAAATTTTAAAAATAAAAATTAAAAAATAAACCTGAATTTTACGCAATCTGTAAAAGTCTTGTAATGGCTAGTCTGCTTCCCGTCCGCTCACCGAAGCTAAGCAGATTTTAGTATAAGTAAAAACCGATTTTCCAGAGTCAACCACATTAGTATTTATGCATAACTACTAATAATTAGACCTGTTAGAAGATTCTTGCTACAAAATTATCAAAAATTCGACTTAATTTTTGAATTTTTACATAATATAATATTGCAAGTACACTGCGGCCCGTCCGCTCACCCAGAATGGGCAGGTGTTAGCGTAAAAACACTCAGTCATTAAACTTTTTTGAATGCAATTTTGATCTAGGATAAACAGTGTCATTTTGAAAATCAAAAAACTAAAAAAATTAAGCCAAATTTTTTCTGAGTATATTATTCAAACATCTGCCCATTCTGGGTGAGCGGACGGGACGCAGTGTACTTGGAATATAACATGTGTAAAAATTCAAAAATTAAGTAGAATTTTTTATCATTTTTCTGTAAGAATCTTCTAACACGTCTAATTGTTAGTAGTTTTGCGCAAATTATAATGTGGCTGACGCTAGAAAATTGGTATTGGCTTATACTAGAATCTGCTTAGCTTTGGTGAGCGGACGGGAAGCAGACTAGCCGCTACAAGCCATTTACAGATTGTGTAAAATTCAGGTCAAGTTTTTAATTTTTATTTTTAAAATTTCTCATAGTAGAAGGGATTTAAATTGTTTTTGATCAGTGGATCACGAAGACGAATAAATTTGCAAACTTTCTGCAGAATTTCGATCCATGACTCAATAATTGGTGTGCAGCGATACCCTCCCGCACACCACTTTAAAAGTGGATTTCGGAAAATCCAGAGCGGATCAAAGAAAAGTAAGGGGTGGATCAAGAAGTATTCCACCCAAGGATCATGACACAAACGGTTTTGGGTCTGACTCAAGCTAAAATTTTTAAACTTTTAAGTCAAAATTTGAGAAAAATTTTTCAAAAAACGACCATTTTTGGGCAAAATTTAGCTAACTTTTTGGCTTCAAAAACGGCCGGGGGATGGGTTGGGTGGGGGTAGCCAAAAGTTGGGGGAGGGGATCTCGAAAATTATTGGGGGCAAAGGGCATAGGTGTGGCTGGCGAAAAAAGTGGGGGTGGGGGTTCAGAAAAAAGTAGGGAGGGGGGTTTGGCGAAAAAAGGGGGAGGGGTGGTCGCGAAAAGTCGATTTGGGGGGAGGGGTAAGAAGAATTTTCTAGGGGTGGTCGGCGAAAAATTTCGAAAAAAGTCGGTTTTTGCTTTAAAAAAATGAAAAATTTTCTCAATTTACAGCTATTTTTAAAGATTTTTAGCTTAATTAAGCGAATTCTAGCAATTTTTCGCTAATTTTTGGAATTTTTTGGAAAAATTTCGAATTTTTAGCTAAAAATGTTCAAAAATTTAGGTAGGGGTTTGAAAATTTTTAGGGGGGAGGGGTCTGAAAAAATCGATTTGGGTTGGGGGGAGGGGTAGGAAAAAATTTTTAGGGGGGGGGGGTTGGCGACCCCTCCATTTGGGGGGAGGGGTCCCCCCCCCCCAAACACCTCGGGCACCGGGGGTCGAACAGTTTGGGGGGAGTACCCCCCCCCCCCTGGGGAAACTATGGTGAGGACAAAGGGAGTTTGGCCAGAGCGGGATTAGGTAGGACATAGTTTCCCTGGAAATTTTGGTTGGAGGCAAACTTCGAAAATTTGGTGGTCGACCCCCGAAATGTGATGGGGAGTACCCCCCCCCCCCCCCCATAGTATAGCGTATAGCGTCTTTACACCGTTTTAAACCGATTTTAAGCCAAAATTTGAGAAAGAATTTTCAAAAAATGACCATTTGTTAACAAAATTTAGCTAACTTTTTGGCCCCAAAGCCAAAAAGTGCTGTACTGCTGTGTAACCAAACGTGGGGGGAGGGATAGTCAAAAAATCTGGGGGGGGGGGGTAAAGTTGGTCGAAAATTTTGGGGGGAATACCCCCCCAACCCCCCCCCTCCCTGGCTGGGGAAACTATGGATTAGGACCCAATATACTCATCATCAGAGGGATCCAGTAGGTTTAGTAAAATTATTATATATATAAAAAATGTTTTTAATTCTACTAGTTGGGCTAAAGCCTCCTATGAGCATAGGTGTGGCTGGCGAAAAAAGTGGGGGTGGGGGTTTGAAAAAAAGTAGGGTGGGGGTTTGGCAAAAAAGGGGGAGGGGGGGTCGCGAAAAAGTCGATTTGGGGGGAGGGGTAAGAAAAATTTTCCGGGGGGGGTCGGCGAAAAATCGGTTTTTCGCTAAAATACTGAAAATTTTTCTCAATTTTCAGCAATTTTTAGCGATTTTTAAGGTAATAAGGCGAATTTTAGCAATTTGTCGCTAATTTTTTGAAAATTTTCGAATTTTTGGCTAAAAACTTGCAAAATTCCGGGTAGGGGGTTGAAAATTTTAGGGGGGTTGGTCGGCCGAAGGCCGATTTGGGGGGGAGGGGTAGAAAAAATTTTTTAGGGGGGAGGGTCTGCGACCCCTCCATTTGGGGGGAGGGGTCCCCCCCCCACCCCCCCCCCTAACACACCTATGCCTATGAGACCAGAGTATAGAGAGTCATAATCCATATGTAGAAAACAGGCTATTTTTACTGCATTTTTGCCAATTTTAGACTACTTTGGATTCCCCCCACTTTTTGCCCCCCCCCCCCCCCCGAGTGGCATATGTGTATAACCAGTTTGGGTTGGGGGGTGTAGTTGAAGGTCCAAATTTGGCTCGGGGAACCCCACCAAAATCCGAAATTTGGGGGGGGGCGCCCCCCCCCCCCCCCCCCTGGGGAAACTATGGGGAGGCCCCCCTAAACTGTACCCAAGTTTTTTTAGCTAAAAATGCTCCTTTTTCGATTATGTACAGTATATTAAACGTACTCAAAAGCTTCTGTAAATAGTTTTCATATGCGAAAATAGTGTTTGAAAATTTGTGCTAAAATATGCCTAAATTAGCCTAGATTGTAGTTTATATATAATTGCGTATATTACCTTTTATTTGCTATAAATAGCCATATTTAGCAGTTTATAGCTGGTTTATATATAGCCATTTTTTCAATTTTTTTTTCAAAAATTTTCAGAAATTGCGAAAAATTTTGAGGTAAAATTTTCAAAATTTTTGGGGGTGGGGTCTGCCTCAACAATTTCGAGGGTGGGGTCGGCACTTTTCCATTTGGGGGAGAGGTTCTCCCCCCCCCAGGTACACCTTATGGTCCTGGCCCTGGGGGGGTTCGGTTTTCTAATGATAAAAACATCTAACCATAAATTAATTTTAACAACAGCCAGTGGTGGTTTTTTAAACAAAAAATGCGCAAGTTTATGGGGGGGGGCGTGCATTACAAGGACATCTATATAATAGCGTACAAACCCGGGCTGCCCACCTTGCGTCACTGTGTGTTTATGCGCTCATGCTTTTGTATGAGTTTATATATATCTCCTATATGTCTCCTAATCCTGTCACGACGTAGCCGCTTGCATGCATCAGCATCGCCGTGGTAGATGTTACACCTGTTGTATGTGGACGCGGCATTGGGTTGGGCGGCCGCGGGGAAAATCACGTCTATGTAGTAAAAGATATATAGTACGTACTAACAGCATAGGTGTAACGGGGATTTGGGTTGGGGGCCCCCTTTTTACACCCCCCCCCCCCAAACCTCCCCCAAAAAAATTTTCTATTTTTATGTCAAAAATCGCTTTTTCAGCCGTGCTAATGCCGAAAAACATGAAATCATTAAGTAATTTTAACATTAGACAGTGTTTTTAAACTCGAAAACGTGATTGCCAACATGTTTCTGTTCTGAGTCCAGAAAAAGGTCAATATTGAGTCTAGAAGTCCATAAAACCGTTATAAACGTGTATTTCTCGCGATAATTAACACGTTAAGCCAAAAATTTGGACTTTTTGAAAAATTTTTGCAAACTTTACCCTAAAAATACACAATTTGAGGACAATTTTCGCGCCTCTTGCGCGAATAGCCCCCCATAGTTGGGGGGGGGGGGCGGGGCCCCCAAAAATTTCTGGGGGGTTTGGAAAAATGGCTGCCCCCCCCCTCCCAATTACACCTATATTAACAAGGCGTGATTTACTCGGGATAAAAAATAAAATTGCATTGCAAACATGTCATGTTTCCAAGTATATATATATATATACAAAATATAAGGTCAATATTGAGTCATCATAAAGTTCATAATACAGTTATAAACGTGGATTTCCTGCAATAATAAACACGTTAAGCCAACAATTTTAAAAATTTTTTGAAAGATTTCCCTAAACTACCCAATTTTGGGCCATTTTGGGTCAGTATATACAGTATTATCGAGGACGCTGCGTCACCCTATGCTGTCAGATTTGGACAATTTTGAATACCTGGGTAGCTAGCGGCAAAAAAACCCTAAAAGTGCAATTTCGCTTACTGGAGGACCCAGCAGAGGTCTAATTGGAACTTTTAATAGTCAATTGTACGTAAAAAACCATTCTCTACACATTAGAATATATATATATAATAAGTTTTATCAAATTATATACGTCGTTTTTAGCATTTTCCAAAAATCGCCTATACATGTATATGCATGCCTATACATGCCTATACACATCGCCTGTATATATATGTTTATGTGCTAAACTTTATGAAACCTGGCAGTTTGATGCTGCATTTTCAATGCTACATGAGACCTCAAAAAAGCTACCTGGACCGGGTTTTTGACTTATATATATACTAACTAAAAAGATTTGAATTTTACACAGGAAGTGTCAGAATCGCGCTACGACAATTTTTAAGGCCTGTGAGGGGTGGGTTTATTTTCCCCCATTTGTATTTTTCCCCCGCTACTTTTTGCATTATACCGGGTACCGGCCTAACGGTACAACCTAGAAAAGTGCAAATGGGCTTAAAAGAAAGTTCTAAAGTACGCCAAGTACGATGGTATAGAGTTCTCAGCTAGCCCTTACAACAAAAAAGTTTTAGCCAAAACCCGAAAAAGTGGGTTTTTCCCCATAGCAGCTACGTATTATATTCAGGTCGTTTCCTGTTTCGTCCACGGTACAACCTGCCTACCAAGGACTCTTCTGTATTTTACGTGCGACGAAGGAGCATTTTTATCTTGTATATATACGTATATATTTATAATGGCACACTGATGTATATGCTTAATTTTTAGATTTAAGACGGCTTTCATTAGATATGACTGTGCGTGATCCTTGAATTATTTGAAAAATGATATGTCAGTAAAATGAGTGGAAGTAAAGTAGATGTAAAAGTCGTATTGCTTGGAAAAGAATACGGTGGGAAAACAAGTCTTGTGGAAAGATTCTTGAGGAACAAGTTTTCAGGAGATTTACCGTACCAGAATACCATTGGTGCTGCTTACGGAGCGCGAAAACTTGATGCTTTCGGGAAGACTATTGTGATGGGAATTTGGGATACGGCAGGTCAGTGAGATGTATATACAAGAACCAAAAATGCTCCTTCGTCGCATGTAAAATACATATGAGTACTCTCAGGCAGGTTGTACAAACACGGAAACTAGCCTGTAAAATGCATATGAGTGGGGGTTGTGCGCATACGCCAATATGAGCCTCGTTGTAGGACAGGCTCATATGTTAAGCCGTTGCAACTTGTTTTCCTTAATTTACAACCTCAACCTCCACTCATATGCATTTTACAGGCTAGTTTCCGTGTTTGTACAACCTGCCTGAGACTACTCATGTATTTTACATGCGACGAAGGAGCATTTTTGGTTCTTGTTTTCCATTCTTTTACATATGTATATATAAATATATTCGCAAAAAAGAACCAACATAATATATTTCCGAGCACTCTACAGCAACTTTGAGCATGCAATTGTATGACTGGCTTTCATTTGGTACCAAATTTGACCACTTTTAATTTCATTTTTGACCGAAAATCGCCTAAGTCCTCACCCCACCCACCGCAGCACGCTACAGCCACTTTGGGCATGCAATTCTATGACAGAAGTTGCTCAACTCACTTAGGGCTTTCATTTGGTACCAAATTTGGCCACTTTTGAAAAAATTCATTTTTGAGCGAAAATCGTCAAGTCCCCGCCCCACCCCACCACAGCACTCTACAGCCATTTTGAGCATGCAATTCTTGACCACATTTGAAAAATTTTATTTTGGACCACCTGACCCCTCACCGACCTGACCGCTCAGACGGTCAAGTGGAGCCAGCCCAGCAAAATGGGTGCGTTGTACAGCAAAACGGACACCGGTAATGAGCTGGGCGCACCAGAAAACCCCTATAATAGACAAAGTTTTGAGAGGCCAAGTAGAGCCTAGTATGGACCTCCAGGAAACGGTTGCCGACATGACCCTCCAGACGGCAAAGTGGAACCAACCCAGCAAGATGGATGAATCGGACGGCAAAACGGACACCGGGAATGAGCTGGGCGCACCAAAAAACCCCTATAGGCAAAGTTATGAGAGGCCAAGTAGAGCTTAGTGTGGGCCTCCGCCCTCCAGGTAGCGGTTGCCGACATGACCCTCCAGACGGCAAAGTGGAAGCAGCCCAGCAACTTGGGTCAGTCGGGCAGCAAAATTGATAGAGGGAATCGATTCTCCGTCCGCAAAAACCTTTGTATATATGCAAGATTTGAGGCTTCCAGGTCGCAAAATAAGCGAAAAAACTAAGTTCAAAGTTGGACCCAAAATTCACCAACTTTGGCAGGCCAGTACCCAAAAATTACGCTCAGGGCGGCCGGAAAATCATATAGCAATTGAACGACCCTGATATGTGTCCTATTCAGCCATATAGGCAGTATTGCCCCATATATAGCCCAGTCTGACTTATTACGGCGCCTTTGAAGCAAACTTTTTGGCCATTTTAGCTTTTTGGCCGACTTTGGCCCCCCGCCAAACAGACATCAAAGCGGAGAACCGGAAAAAACATCACTCTCGTAAGCAATTTTTGGCGCAACCTTTTAACGGAAAGTGGTACGGGGATGAAACTTGGCGAATATACTAAACTCGACACGTACCATTTTTTGCGCACATAATCTGCGCAGGAATCTGCGCAGCTTCTGCGCAGCCTTGTTTTACACGGTCATTCGACCATTTTCACTCATATTATAGGGGCCGCTACCGCGACCCCTATGATACGTATATTGCGTAGCAAGCAAAGCAACCGTAACAAATAATCCAAATTTCGAGGTTTTGTTTTGACTGTGACTTTCGCTTAGCTATATATAAGCGAAATCTTTAACGTGGAGGTGCATGCATGGATAAAGATTCAGTCACTTGAACCTCATTTTCGATCCTATTTTCAATATTTTCTGTTTTCAATATCCAATCCGTTTTTGGATCCAGTAGCAAGTCTGCTTATATATTTTCTTTCTTATTGGAAAGCTTAAGGCAAGTGCTGGCCTGCTTAATCAGCTAATCAGAGCATACTGAACTGATGGATCAGCTACAGAGGGATGTTTCGGTGGCGGTGCTGCTGCTGTGACAGAGGCTGGAGCTGGACATACGGAGTTGCACCGAATCCTGATGGCTGCAGGAGGGTTCTGCTCCAGTAGCCAGGCCGAGGTCACTGCGATCTGTGCTGCACTCAAGGCCGCACCCAGGGGGGTTCAAGGGGTCTAGACCCCCCTTTTTGGGATGACAAAATGGAAAATGTTTGCTATTTTTATGGCAAAAACAGCTATTTTTAGAAAATTATCGAGCCTTCGGCGCGAAAATTCACTTTTTGAAAGAAATAAACGTCCAATGTATATACTGGTTTTTTGGCAAAAATGCAAACCCCCTTGCGTTTGACCTTGGACCCCCCCTTTTCAAAATCCTGGGTGCGGGTCTGGCTGGACTGGATTGGATTAATCAGAACTGGGACCCATGTGGAAGGAAATCAGAATATGCACGGACTCCCAGTCTGCGCTGAGAACTCTTCTGTATGGCCAGTGCAACGTTGATGGCCACAGAATAATCAATGACATCTGGAATAATCTTAGCCAAATCACTGCTAATACCGCCCACACTACGACCTTCCAGTGGCTGCCGTCCCATGTCGGTATCTCCGGAAATGAAAAGGCCGATGAGGCGGCAAAAAATGCCGCTACCCCACCAGAAAACCTGGTGCCTATAGACTTTACAGCCACCAAAGCTGTAATCAGGCGCCACTGCCGGAATTCAAACGCTGAAGAAATGCGGGCAACCGATTCTCTGGGCATATACGGCAGAACCTACGCCAGAAATTCTGAGAAAATCGGCCTCATCCAGAAGTATCGGACTGTACTGGCCCAACTTAGAAGTAATATAGCGCGGCGGAAAAAACCCAATCCGATATGCGGGAAAAAACCCATCGCCAGTGCAGCGTTTTTTTTTTCAAAATCGGATTTCATCAAATTTTCGTCATTTTTATTTTCTGAACGTCATTTTTATTTGTCCAACGTCAAAAATACGTTTTTTCCAGAAATACAGTTTTGTTTTCATTTTGGGCTATATTCGTAATTTCTGTTTAATTTTTACCTTGTTGGTGTGTGTTGCTTAATATTTCACACTGTCCCGCAAGTATATACGTATAACTTCGCACTTATCTAGTGTCTATGTGACATGACTTTCAGCATTAAAAATGATGATAATAACCCAATACAATGTGGGGGGTCTGTGGGGCGGAGCCCCCCAGAAGTTGAAGAGTTTTTTGCATTTTAGATGAAATCATTCTTCAAATCTTTAATTCCTTTCATTTTGCAGAAACAAGAAAATTTTTTAAAAATTTATACTTTTTGAGGGGAAAATAAGAATTTTTTGCTAAAATCGAATGACTTTTTAAGCTTTGTTTATCCAAAAAGCTGGTAAAAACTTTGGAAATATATAGGGGGGTGGGGCACCTTGGGACAAAAATTTTGGTAGAAATGCTGCCATTCATCATAGCCCTGACTGGTCTAGACAAAAATTATGCCTATCGATTCTGCGAGCTCGGGGCGGGACTGCAAAGCTTGTTCTATATAGTAGACATGTGTGCGCACTGGGCCTAAAATTCCATCATACCAAGTTACCCATACCAAGTAGCCCCTTGGCCTATCTTGGTACAAGATGACGACCACTGACGCTTTTACCTATTTATTACTCAATTCTTAGAGTCTAACCGAAACTAATGCTATCTAAAATGTAGAGAAATTGAAGACAAACAAATTTCTACCAAACTTTTTTTACTTACACAAACACTTAAAGCAAACCAATCAGGTCAAAGTACAACAATGTTAAAATTTGCACTTTTAAGGCAGTTTTTTAAACAAAGTCCTGGAAATAATAGCATAGAAATGAAAAAAACTGTCAAAAAACAGTCGGAAAACGTTTAATACACGTAGCGTAAAGTTTCCCCCCAAAAGTTGAAGACAAAGTCGACGATTTGGTCAAATCTTTGGTTAACACGTCCTCTATGAGGTCACTGACGGAATCGGAAAGCGCGGAGAGAATTTTACGGCATCCTAATTTCCCCCTAAATTCACTCTGCAATAAATACTAAGACAGGAAGAGCCGTATCATCATCTCTCGCCGGCCACTGAAAATATCGGAAATAGTCATTTGTCATGGTTTTTCTGGTCGCATCCTCATGTAGGTTTTTCAAATGATGAGACAGGCTTCTGGATTAGTACACCTTCACACTACCGATGAACCAAGCGGCCTTTCCGGTGACGTCGATGAATTTGGCCGCCACAAAGTCACCGCAAGGCACCTCAGAAACCGCAGAAGCAACCTGAAGATCCGGATTCTGTGGCCACGAAACCGGCTTATTGTCATCATGGGCTGACTCTGATTCAGACTCAGTGCTGGCTTGGACGTCAGTGGTATATAACTGAGGTGTTCAGAGGAGGAATAGACACAGTCTAAGGGTTCACTAGACAGGGAGCAGGCGTATAAGATTTGGACTTATGTATTATATACATGGCTTACTTGGGAATTTATGTGCTTAACGTGTGTTGTTCCAAATTGCCCCCCATTGCTGAGAACGGGGCTATTTGGTATGCTCGGGTCTACTTGGAACGGGATCTTACTGAGGACACTGAAAAAATGCTACAACAAAAATATTGGTACCCCTGAAAAATTCAGGATATTTTACCCTATAAAACATGTTTTCATGACTCCGCAGTAGGAATTTAGCAGGAATTTTTAACTTTGAAAAAGGTATACCTTTTTTTTGATCGAAAATGTGACTTGTACTGTTGGATGTAAATTGACACACATAAAACGTACATGGTCAATGTTTTGTTTACTGGAAAGTATAAGTCACGTGCTTTCAGAAAAATATAAATTTAGCTAAATTAGAAGGGAGAATAGTATGGTATAGGCTTAAACAAATGTTAGGTCAATTTTGTCCCATGTTGCCCCAGGTTCCCAAGTTGCCCCACCCCCCTATATATATACGTATAGGTATGTATACGCGCTCGCTAAATTCTATGGATATGCCTGTTTTCTGTTTTCCTGTTTACTTTTATCACATTCACATCGCGACGACGAGGCTGCATCCAGATCTATCCCTGATAGTTTTTAGCATTTATGCAATAAAAGTTCTTAAACATACTGGTACGTACGAATATAAGATCTAATTCCATTTTAGTCGAGAAAATTCGAAGAGTATATAAGTTTTCAAAAAATATTCAGCGAAAATGGTATATGAGAAACGTGCATCAAAAATGCAATTGAAGGATGTAGCATGAAGTCTCGTAATCTATGGCTTTGTAATATAAAACTGATTGAGTATTCAAGCATCGTCGAAGTTTAACATAAACCACAAAGACAATATAGAGCGGGGGTTTGGGGGCGGCAGCCCCCAAAATTTGAGAAATTTTTTGAAAAACCACTGTTAAAACATGATAGAAACTTTGCATTCTTTTTTAATTTGAGTGCTAGTTCCACATTTTGGCTTGGTCATTCTTTCGTCATTTTTATTTTGGCGTCGTCAAAACTATTGTTCATTTCTGCAAACGACGCTATTTTTGACCAAAAAAAAAACCTAGCGCCAGTGTGAGTCACCCATATGAGCTAGATCGGATTTTAATAGCCTATCTTAAAGAGCGTCCAAAACTACCCTAGAGGGTGTATCATAGGGGTCGCGGTAGCGACCCCTATAATATGAGTGAAAATGGTCGAATGGCCGTTTAAAACAAGGCTGCGCAGAAGCTGCTTAGATCCTGCGCAGATTGTGTGCGCAAAAATTGTACGTGTCGAGTTTGGTATGTTCCTGAAGTTTCATCCCCGTACCATTTTCCGTTAAAGAGTTATGCCAAAAATCGCTTACGAGAGTGATGTTTTTTTCCGGTTCTCCGCTTTGATGTCTGGTAAGGGGGTTTTGTAGCTTTAATAACAACAAATTTTTGCCTATGAAAACCATATATATTCTTGGAGTACGCAACAAAAATAAGCCGATAGGCTAGTTTTTATGCCTCCCAGAGCCGGAAAAAATTTTTTGGCGGGGGGCCAAAATCGGCCAAAACGCTAAAATGGCCAAAAAGTATGCTTCAAAGGCGCCGTAATAAGTCAGACTGGGCTATATATGGGGCAATACTGCTTATATGGCTGAATAGGACACATATCAGGGTCGTTCAATTGCTATATGATTTTCCGGCCCTGAGCGTAATTTTTGGGTACTGGCCTGCCAAAGTTGGTGAATTTTGGGTCCAACTTTGAACTTGGTTTTTTCGCTTATCGATGGGGGGGGGGCTGACCCAAAATGGGGGGGCATATTTTGGAAAAAATTTTCGAATTTTTTCGTGTTTTCGTGTAAAAATGTGTAAAAATCGCTAAAAATGACTAATTTTAAGTGGTTTTAGGCTAAAATAGTAAAAATTTCGTCAAAAATCCGGCGAAGCAGGAAAATTTTTTTGAAAATTTAGGGTAAAAATGGTAAAATTTGGCAATTTTTGGGGTTATGGGGGGGCTCCTCGAATGGGGGGGGGGAGGTCGCCGAATGTGGGGCGGCCACCCCCCCCCCCCCCCCCCCCCAGTAAAAATAAGCCAGGGATATGTCTCGAACTTCACGATGGGGTATGCAGTTTGGCTCTAATGCCTGTGGTGCGACCTGGGGGTGACCTAGACTCGGCGGGAAAAAACCCATGTGCGGTAAGAAAAACCCAAATTTCAAAATGAAATTTTTTTCTAACCATTAGCAGCAAAGGAAAAATTCATGCATTTCTTAGCTCAGTACAACCTCCTGATTAATTTGGTATAGATTTTACCTAGGTTCGACCTTCCATGTGAGGTCCAGGTGGCCAAAATCTGAGATGGTGCCATTTCAAGCCAAATTTTCAAATTTCGCCAAAACCCGCTAAATTTTTCACTAAAATAGGTCGGGTTTGGCTTTAAATGCAATAAAAACACGTTTTCTATGTGATAGGATGCTTAAACTGCAGAAATTAAGCAAATTTCAAAAATTTCCAAAATTGGCCTGTTTACGTGTTAAACATACGAAATTTTGAAAAGTCAATTTGACATGATTTTTTGCAAAAATATTGGTATTTTATGATTCAGATGTACTAAAAATGACCCGCTCTAGTCAAAACCGTTCTGGCGTGCTTGCAGCAAAAAATTCGGCTGGGTTGTTTTTCCCGCCCATGGGTTTTTTCCCGCATTGGGTTTTTTCCCATCGGTTTGGTCGAAAATTTCTCACCAACGGTAAGCGCTAGAGAGACGTTTTATGGCTCATTTTGAAGCTCTTCGCAAGGCCTCATGGTAGTTATCGTTAGATTTTCGATTTGTCGCTTAATAAAAAAGTCACAGCCAAAATTCGAAAATTTGGGTTTTTTCCCGCCGCGCTATACGTAAATGACACTGCGCCTTGTTGGCCCAGGACAGACACCACATTGGAATAGCACAGACTCCTGTTTGCCCTAGTTGCGGCGAGCTGGAGGAAGATCTGTATCACCTGATAGTGGACCCATACCACTCCCGTACCATATCAGTACCCGGTATCTTGGGCCCAATCCCTCCCCCGCGGTTCTGTCGGAGGAGCCTCTGGCTGTGGTGGAATTCTTAAGGGGTGCGGGAGGCTAGTCTAGCCTCTCTGATTATATTGGGATTCCCAGAAGATCCAGGAAAACAACAACATCACAGCAAACCAGCTAATCGAAATTAAAGCAAATTACAATTTTTGAAAGTTTCCAATTTACACAACTGACCATTATTACCAAGCAATCGTGGGCCCCGATACAGCTCTAATTTCACCAGTTTTATCCGCTATATTGGCGTCATCAAATTTTGTTGGTGACTGCGTCCTTTTTTATCTGAGAACACGTTGGATTGAAGAAGTTTTTAGTTTATGACATATTACTGAGGACACGTAAAGCACGTCAAGCAAGAGCAAACTGTTTTTGTTGTTGTTGTTGTTGTTGTTATTGTGATTTCCTGGATCTGGGGGACCCCAATATGATTGGAGAGGTTAACACCTCCCCACATCCTTGAGGATCTCCAGGACCGCCCGGGGCTCCTCCCTGTGTAGAAAGGCCGGCCTCCCCTTCCACGGATGCAGGCATCAGTTGAGGTTACACTCCTGGCTCTATGGGTGAGAATCCGGGGATGAGCACCGGCACCCCATGTTGTGTGGCAGGACGGAGACATCTCATAAGGGTAAACCTTAATCTTTTTATTACTAAAGTAGACGAAGGCTCGCAAGCCAAGCCCGATGTCCACTTAAGGTGGTGATTCCCTTTGGTCACAAAAGTTTGCACCATTATTACTCGTTCATTACTTGGAGTTAAGAAGCCATTTTTATATCAAAATGTAGCTTGACATTTTCTCTTTTTAATGCATACCATGAAACTAATGTAGCTGTATTAAAATATTTTTGACACATTTTAGAAGAAGTATAATTTTCCAGATTTTTTGCAGACTCAAGTAAATTTTTTCGCGAGACATCGGTTATATCATTCGATACCTCCATCAAATAGCTGGGGACGATTTTTTATTTATTGTGAAATCGCTCTTCGTTATAGAGAAATAAGCTGAAATGTGTGCGTAACCTGTATTTTGCCTACTTTTTCCAAATCTGTCAAGCGATTACTTTAGCTAGAAAGCAGCAATCGGGGCAACTAAAAAATCGTCCCTGGGTATATTTGTGCAGAACTCATTAGTTAAGTAGCAGCCCTCCAACTTGCATGGTGAATGCTCCACAATCTTTGGAAAAAAAATTGGTCGTGTTTTTGCAAAAACTACATTTTTCATGATAGCAGCCTACGGGATAGCTGTTGGAAGACGATCATCCATCGGATAATTTGCCCCTGTGAGACCTTCAGATCGACGCCTTTAGTTTGATTTTCCGGCTTGTTTAGTTCAAGAAATGATGGATTATTTGATTTCTGCAAAAATGGCAAGTTTTCGACGCCAAAACAAGAAAATCGGCTATATCGCACGCTAGAGAAAAGATAGAAAGTTGCTTTAAAAAGCAAAAATGTGAAGCTCAACGAGATCTTTCAAATGAGTATAGTCATAGCTGTATAGCTGCCGCCAAACTTTCAGAAATTGGGAAAAACCGCCCTGATCGGAAATCTCAAATTTTTGAACTGGGATTGCGCGGAGGGTGTTAGAACGCTAAAAGAATGTATTTCGGAAAGTTTCGCCAAATTTCATCCTGATTTACGCCGCCAACCAACAATTTGTGCCCAAAAGGAATCACCACCTTAAGGGGGGGGGGTCGCCAATTTTCGACCATCTCCGATTTTTCCCATTTTCACATATTTTGTACTCACCATGGGTCCGCAAAACAAGACAGTTGCGTTTGTTGCAAAGCCTTCCCTATCATTAACAATAGTCCTCCAAAGCTGACCCCGACGTGTGTTAAACATAGGAAAACGAAAAAGTTAGGAAAATTTCGCGGTAACCAAAAGTTTGAGCGCTGTGTAAGAGCAAATGAGCTATAACTTGGCAAAATGTTAATCTGGACTAGGTAGCGTGTTAATATCTATACGAGGAGTTTTTGCGTTAGATCAGCGAATTTCTAGAAATTTTCAAAGTTGGATGAAGCCGGTTTTTGCACAAATTTGACTTACAAAAACGTCACCAAAGAAATGTTTCGTCGTGGCCTGAACTAACTGTTTACTGCACAGATTTCGCGTGTAGATATTAACACTGTACACAAATAGAGGTTCAATTTGCATACGCATAATCCATGCTGCTACTTGTGGGTAGTTCATACTTTTGGTTACCGCGTTGGCGTTTTGCCTCAAAATACGTCATTTTCTCAATTTTTTTAGTGTAATGGTCCATAAGTCGGGTGAAAGCAGAGCTATCCCAACCAAATTAGGTGTGCCAGTTTGCACATATGAAAGGAAGTTCTGTGCTAAATTTCACTGCAATTGCCGGTGTTTAACTGTGGACGCATGCCTCGGTGCGATGACGTCCTATGGTCAAAAAATGGCAAATTTTCAAATTTTTCAAATATAGCCAAATTTTATATCAAATTGAAGCTCTCGATGTCCTGAACATTTAATCTTCTTGCACCAAGTCTCTACAAAGCCGTATGGGAAAGTTAAGGCGCATTAAATTTTGAAGTAAATAACAGTCGGAAGGAGCTTGATCAAATCGTTCAAACGCCGTTTCTCGCTCGTTGGTTGGCATACCATTGTCATTTGCAGAGCAATAAATAGCCCAGGATAGAGGCTTCAGTTTGATGTATTGGCTATACCGTAGTCTTTTGGCATCCTGTGTGTACACGTCTTCGAAGCCCTTAGCGAGGCATAGTGGCATAAATACTAAATTGTAGGAATTTGAACTGCAATATCTCTTAACAGGATTGACCCTGGACTCTAAAAATTTGTCTTGTTTTTGGACACATATGGGGGTATATTATGCCCAAAAATGAGCTAAATCGGTGACTATAAAATTTGGTACCCGGCGACCCCCCCTCAGGGTTTTTTTTTGGTTTCACGATTTGCGCCAGTGCTGCGTCAAGAAAAATTTTATTGCGTCAGGAACTGGGGTCACTGCGTCAAAAATTAATTTATTTTTAAACAATTTAATAAGTATTTTAAACATTATTTTAATGTTTAACCAATATTTAACTTATCAATACACAGCATTAAACACATTTTCCACCTGTTTTTCAAATTTTGCATCATTAAAGCCGACTTTAATGTGTGAAGCATTAAGATCTAGAGGAAGAAGCAACACGGGGGGCTCTGGGGGGCGGAGCCCCAGAAGTTGAAGAAGTTTGCTATTAAGACTCTCCCAGGAATTAATTTAGAGCATTTTCGCGACCAGTTGCTTTGGTATAAAGTATGGCCGGTTATTGCAATATCGAATCTATATTGACATATTTTTAAGTGCTACATCTGCAAAACTTGCAAGCTGTTGCCGCTGCTCCATGCGCCCTTATATTCAATGATTAAATAAAATATTAGTTTGTCAGTCATCGTAGCAATCAGCAACAAGTAAAAAGGCAGACATGCGGGGGTCTGGGGGCGCAGCCCCCAGTAGAAAATTTTTAGAAATATCACGTTTGAAACACAATTTTTCCAGCAAGTTTGCACAATTTTGCCTCTAGTTAAGTTCAAATCCAGCTGCGTCAGGGCTAATTTCATTTGCGTCACACGAAAAAAATTTGCGTCATGACGCAGCCCCTGACGCAAAAAAAACCATGCCCCCCTTAGTTATCAAAAACAAGGATGCAAAGTGATGTTGTGTTGTGATTTCCTGGATCGTCTGAGAGGGGTCCCAAAATGATTGGAGAGGTTAATACCTCCCCACAACCTTCAGGAGCCCCAGGAGCGCCCTGGGCTCCTCCGAAAGGACCGAGATGGTGGGGTTGGGGGGCTAGGTGCCGGGTGCGCATTATGGGCCGGACAATGGATAAAAAGATGAGGATATTTTTTCTGGGTGCCCACAGTTGGGACAGGCCGTGGAAGTAGAGATTCTGAAGCAATGTCGGTATTGGGCCAGTAGGTTGCAGTGTCCATGGCTCTCAATTGTGCCAACAGAACACGCTCCTTCCTGGTCATTGTTGCTTCCGCTTTGGTGACCGCTTTGGAACTGCCATTGTAGATTCCCGTCTGGTCGCAGACTTTCTGAAGTTCCGACAACTCGTTCCGGTCTGTAGTGTCGTTTGATAGTTGCTTTTGTCGTTGAGTACGTAGTCGACGGACACATCTGCCTGTGTCAGCAGCGACGCCAGTTTTGCCGCTTCATCGGGCACCTCATTTCCGCGGATTCCTATATGTGCGATGGCACCCACTGGAATCTGAAATGGATGTTCCGTGCGTGCAGCTGATGCAATACTTTCCAGATTTCAAAGATTGGTTTGTTTCCGTCTCCTCGTAGGTGGCCAGATTGCAGTTTCGTGATCAGAGTTTGGGAGTCAGAGCAAATTCTGAAGTCTGACCACTCCGGTTTTAGGTTGATTTTGACCCATTGGAGGCCTTTTAGAACGTCAAGAGTCTCCGCTCTGAAACTAGAGCAGAAACTACCTGAGGCTGTTTAGATGAATTTCTGTACCAATAGGCGTCATGATGACTGCAGTAGAGGCTCCATTTTTGGTTTCTTCATTGGCCATGGAGGAAGCTGTCAGTTGGGGTAAGCGATCCTATCCAATCGCGATCCGTCGAGGAGGTTTGCGTTCAGCGTGACAGACGGAGTTGACAATTGTGGGAGGGTTGGTAATCCCAGGGGCTCTCTGTTAAGATCGGCAAGACCGCAGTTTTGCTTAGCCGTGATCCGAGACGTCTCCAGGAAGATTAGGATTTTAGTCTCTGCTCCACACAGACTTAATTCTGCTGACCGGTGGCTGGAATTGTCCGGTGGGAGTCGGATTTCTCATAGACTCCGGCGACTATTTTGTTGGATCAGATTTTCACGATGGAAAATTCGCTTCCATCGAGCAAACTCTTCATCATCATCATCATCTGTGGGGCCTGGCGGAGCGGATCCATACAGCCGGGCTAAAGGCGCCCGATACCCCTGAGGAAGACCACCACATCCCGAGGGTTCTCCCATAGGACGGCCAGGCCTTTCCCAGTGTCCAGGTGCCGGTTTCGGATTGCGTCGGTTGCGGGGCACTCGAGGAGGAGATGTTGCAGGGTCTCTTCCGATTCGGAGCAATTCGGGCAATTGGGAGAGTTTTGTAGTGTAGGATTGATAGTGTGTCTGTACTGCGCAAGCAGCATAGATTTGCCAGTTCTCAGTTGGGATACCCGTTCGCTCTTAGACAGTCCCCTTTCGTTTGCCAGAGGTACCGGGCCTCTATCATGATAGATAGCCCTAGTTCGGTCGTGTGTAATATTAGACCTCCATGTATTGTTGAAAGAGCGCCGTAGGACTGCTGTCGCGGATTTATAGTCAATGGGGATCATGCGGTCCCTGCATTTGCGGGCCTGTTCGATGAGTTCCGGGCTCCACCAGGCCATTGCATCCTTCCGATGATTTTTGGGTACAGCAAATCGGGCGGCAATTTGCAGCGATTCCGTGATGGCACTCATCAGGTTATGTACCGTCTCAGTCTCCTGGTCGGGCAGCCGAAGGGATAGCTGTTCATCTAAGACGTGTTGGAAGCGGGTCCAATCAGCGCCCCGGTAGTTGTAGCGCTGGGGTTTGATAAATTTTTCCGGCTGCCGTAGGTGCTGTAAGGACAGCAGAATTGGCAGGTGGTC
This sequence comes from Trissonchulus latispiculum, assembly GCA_030248195.1. NCBI lineage: Eukaryota > Metazoa > Nematoda > Enoplea > Enoplida > Ironidae > Trissonchulus > Trissonchulus latispiculum. The sequence goes on from JASAND010008696.1 coordinate 22,119, forward strand.
GGATACTGTGTCATCCAGCAGTCGCCAGCTGGAAAGGCCATACCACCGACTTCCCAGGATAGACAGATCTGGGACAGAGTCGGTGGTGGCCTTAGTGGAGGCTCCACTGTTGGCGATCAGCAGACTGTTAGAGAGAACCCAATCTTCCAAGACTTCTCCCACCGAATCTGTGGGCTGGTAGGAGTCCCACAAAGGAGCATGACAGTTGAAGTCCCCCAGGATGACGGTGCTATTGCTGCTGGGGAGAAAGGATGGATCGAAGCACTGGGAACGGTGGTCGTCCGCTGCTCGAACGATGGGCGGTGCGTAGACACAGGTCACTGGGATGAGGCTACCACTGGCAAGGATTTGGACTGACACCGCATCCGTCGCATCGTCGTTGTTGGCGACCAGGGGAGCGATAGGGCGCACATACTCGATGCCCTTCCTTATTAGGAGAACCACTCCGCCCCACACAGGCTGGGCTGTGGCGTCCCTCCTCCTGTCTCTCCGTCGGTAGGCATGTTCTTCGTTGTATCCAGGCACGTTGATGGTTTCACCATGTTTCAGCCAGCTCTCCTGGATGGCTGCGACATTGATTCGGTGTTCCTCCAGCAGTTTCCGCAGGAGGATTCTCTTAGCCTGGGAGAGGGCCCCAGCGTTCCATTGAAGGAACCGAAGACACGCAACACCTTTCCTTCTAGGCACAGACAGTGGTAGCCTCATCCCAGTGACCTGTGTCTACGCTCCGCCCATCGTTCGAGCAGCGGACGTTGCGGTCCGGCCGCAACCTGTCCCCCAGCCAGTGGTTGGGGGATGGATGGTGCGGTTGGCGGTGGTGGAGTTGGAGGTTGAGGGGCTGGCGTCGGCAGGAGCTGGAGTGTCGGGAGGAGCTGGAGTGTCGGGAGGAGCTGGGGAGGAGCAGGAGTGGTGCACCCAAAGCACCTGTAGGAGTCAATAAAGCTTTGGGGTAGCCCTTTCCGAAAAGTTCCAGGGGAAATACCACAGCATTTCCCGCCGTGGACCCAGTAGTTACAGTTTGTGCATTTGATTGCATAAGTGTTGCGGCCGACCGGCAGTCCACACACTGCGCATGGCCACCGCGGACCCGGGTTTGATTCAACATCTCCGGCCTCTAGTAGAAGCCGAGCGAAGAAGGCCGGTTTGCCCCGCTCGGCGCAGAAAAACCCGGCAGGAGGGGGCCAGGTATCCGTCCCGGAATAGGGAATGTGGGATAGGGCGGGTTTCCTGGTTGGGGCAGCCCGAGAAGGAACCATTTGGTAGGAATCTTCCGTAAGCATCTCCACCACGGCAAGGCGGACTCCACTGGAGATGAGCAAACTCTTCATCTCCGTCATTAGAAACAACCTTGGAGGTGCACAGGAAAAGTAGCACTCCAAAAGTTCTCCCAAAAATCGGATCGGAATCTCAACCCACTCCCCTAGGTTGGTTGAAATCAGCCAGTTCCAGCCCGGTTTCAATCCCAAAACCTCAATCTCGATTCATTATTCAATAATAGGACCGGACTGAGATCGAGTTTTAAGTTCAACCAGAGTTGGGAAAATCTTGGTCTCTCCCAAAAGCCGAGGCTTGGCCTGTCTCGGTCTCGCCCATCGAAAAGCCTCGGTTTTGGACTGAGACCGGAAGTTTAAAGACATCAAATTTCAGAAAAAATTGTAATTCAGTGTTACGAAAGCTAACTAAAGAGGTGTGGAATTTGGAAACAGTAGGTATGTCGCAGTGGCGTAGATAGGTCATTGCTTCGGGGAGGGCGGATTTTTGGCAAGTCGGGGGGGGGGTCCGGGGCCCGACCCACCCCCCCAAGTTGAGCAATTTTTTACCACGACCCACAATCAGCTTTCAATATCTCTAAAAGCATATAAAATTAAGTTTCTCAGATTTTCGCCAAAAACGGCTTAACTATTAAAGCTGACATTTTTCTGATTTTCGCCAAAACCTGCTAGAGAAACTTTATATAATTCTTTAATACAGGGGTTTTTTTTCAAAATCGGACCTGTGTAAATCTTGTGTAAATTTAAATTTCACTGTGTATTTTTGTTTGAAGCTGTGTAAGTAAAATTTTAAAGTGTCGTTTTTCAATTGCAATGTAAAATAAAATACATTTAGACGTTATTTTCTTGCTACAATGTTATTTTCGGATCATTCAAGCCAAAGTTATGCCAACTGCACTTGCGTAACATTTCGGAAGAAACCATGCGGGGGTCTGGGGGTCGGAGCCCCCCCAGAAGTCGAGACAATTTTGTAAATTGCAACAGAATTCATAATGGAAATGTTTAAAAAGATTAATTCATTTAATGTCAAAACTAGAATTGGACAAATTCAAATTTCTAAAAAACACTTCGCCTACCGAAACGATTTCATAATTTTTCCAACTTTTTGGAATAATTTTTTCATAAACTTGCTGGTCGCGTACTAAGGTTCGATGCTTTAACTGCTACTGGGGACGGCTCCATATAGTACAGACACACCACCTATATATACAATAGATACGTACCCAAAACAACGGAGGGGGTCTGGGGGGCAGAGCCCCCCAGAAGTTGAGAAATTTTTTTAAATTATAGGCAGAAACGGCATTGAAAAGTTGTATTCCTTTAGCTTTCGTATTGAATATTTCTTGGGTTGTATGGCAACTATTTTAGGCTCTGACTGCTTCTATTATTATCTATACAAGAGATATATATATACAAGAAATCATATTGAATAATACTAGCTTCAGAAAATGTATAGTTAAATACTATTTACGAATATTTGCATGCAGTACGAAAATAAATTATACGCAACTGTATAAGTAGAAGCATTAGGACTTAGGAGAATAAAACACCCATAACCATGTTGATGCAGAAATGCAGAAAACCATTCTAAACCATTGGAAACAAGCGGGCGGCGGTAGTTAGCAATATGAGTGAGAACGCAGACAAGCAGGAGTATGGGAGCGCTGCCCCCAGTAGAAAATCTTTAGAAATATTACTTTTTAACCTATTTTTCGAGCGAGCTTACAAATTTTTCCACTGGCAAAATTTCCTGGGGGGCAAAGGTGCTTCGGAGAGGGCGCCCGCCCGGGCGCCCTCCCCTTATCTACGCCAATGGGTATTGTATGGATTAAATTCCCTGATATATACTGATCTTAAGCCTCAAAAACTGCAAGAAACTAAGGTTAAGCCTAAGATTGCTAGTCTCGGTGCTCAGGTTTCGGTCTCGGTTGCAACCCGGATTGAATCCGTATTCAAAAACTTGGAGTAAGTCAACCCCGTAATGATAGAGCTGGGATTGACTTTTTAATCCCGTTTTGAAACAGGTTTTAGGTTTTAATTTTCAACCAACCAACACGGATTAAAAGCTTTGATGTTGTTGTTGCCCTCTCCGTTAGCCGCGTTCAGTTAGACAACTGCAGGACCATCGCTCGAGCGACCTCGATGGGATTAGTCCAGAGATCTTCAGCAGTGAGCTCACTAGGACAGGCTGGGCAGTTGAAGAGGTGGTTAGTGTCATGGGGAGTGGTGGCAGTGGCGCACCTATGACATTTTTTCAGGGGGGCGGGCCTCAAAAAAATTTGGGGGTTCTGGAAGGCGAAGCCCCCCAGAAGTTGAAAAATTTTGAAAACAAGGTTTAAAATGCAAAAATAAACGTAAATTAAGCAAATTTCTAATAAACTGCGCCGAAGGTGCGAAAATTTTTGAAAATGTTAGAAAAAGTTTCTATTGAACGATTTAGAACGCTGAAATAAGGGTAAATTAATCAAGAATAGGGTCGATGTCGCTCCGAAGGCGCCAAAATGTTTGAAATTTTATATAAAATTTTTCCTTTACGTCTGGTTTCGGGGGTTGGACACACATTCGCTATGCCCGGGTCAAGTTGATTCCGGTAAGAATCTACAGTCTTCAATCTCAGATTTCAGTTCTCAGATCTTAGTTGAGCTAGGGTAGTTCTGGTACCTTTGGGCATGGTCATTTCTGATTTGTCAATTTGTGGGGGAGGTCGTCCCAGGATTCTATTGTTGCCCAGGTTGGCGATTGACTGCCTGACGATGTTACTCTGGAGCCATTTCTGCACATCTTTGGTGTCAGAGTTCAGGCCGAGAGCACCATCGGCTGCCGCGAACTGCTGCGAGTGGCTGTGGAATGGATGGCGCTTCATGTTCCGAAGGGCGGGTGGTTCCTGGGTGAGAGCGTGGCAGGGATGGCTCAGTTCTCTGCATACCGCAGCAAACTGGGTGGATAGGAGGCGGTTGTGACTTCAACGAGGAGGATGCTAACAGGTGGTGCTGCAGTAGTGGAAGTAGGAGAGCCTTTAAAGTTTTGGCCGCAGGACACACAACAAGCCATTTCAAGCCAAATTTTTCAGTTTCGTAAAAAATCGCGAATTTTTCACTAAAATAGGTCAAGTTTGGCTTTAAATGCACTAAACGTTTTCTGACTACATATGTGCTAGGATGCTTAAACTGAAGAAATTAAGCAAACGTAAAAATTTCCAAAATTTGCCTATGTTTATATACGTACGTGTTGTTAAAGATACAAAATTTTCAAAAGTCAGTTTGACACGAATTTCTGAATAAATATTGATATTTTTTGATGCAAATGTACTAAAAATGACCCGCTCTTTCCAATGGTATAGACAAAACTGTTCTGGCAAGCTTCCAGCAAATTTCGGCTTGGTTTTTTCCCGCCCAAGGGTTTGGTCGAAAATGTATCACCAACCGTAACTGCTAGAGAGATGTTTTATGGCTCATTCTGAAGCTTTTCGAGGCCTCATGGCAGTTATCGTTGGATTTTCGATTTGTCGCTTAAAAAAGTTACTGCGAAACTTTGAAAATTTGGGTTTTTATTTCCCGGCGCTCTATATTATAATATACGTATTTGTTTCAGGTAGTGAACGTTACCAGGCCATGAGCCGAATATACTATCGGGATGCCTGGGCTGCCATCATCTGCTATGATCTGACGGATGCTCAAAGCTTTTCAAAGGCAAAATTTTGGGCTGGTGAACTGCGTGTTCAGGAGCCCCACTGTCGCATCTACTTTGCCGGGACCAAACTGGATCTAGTCAGTGATCATCCGGCCATGCGTCAGGTGGAATTCCGTGACGCCATGGAGCTGGCGGATCAGTTTCAGGGCGCTCCGGCCATGGAAACTTCCAGTAAGACGGGTGATAATGTTGCTGAACTGTTTAATGCGATTGCCAAAGACTTTGTCCGAACGCGTGCCAATCCAGCGAGTCTGGCCAACGGTCGATCCGAGGACTCGGCCAGAGACAGCGGACGATTTCGGCTGGAAGGCGGTGAACCAAAGAGGGCCCGTTGTTGCTCATAATGGAAGACAGGGTGCTGGACCACTGACTTCTGACATGACTGCCTCCTGCAGGTTTTTTTAATTTGAAACATCGCCTTCCAGGACTTGATCTAAATGTGATTTACGTATTTTTGAATGATTAATAGTTTTGTGAATTGAGATCAACGTTGTTGTCTGGGTTTATTTTAGGCGAAAAATGTGGGCGTGGGGAGAGTGGGGGTACAAAATTTGAGGAGATAAAATGGTCTAAAATGCCAAAAATACAGTAAAATAGCCGGTTTTTACATATAGTGCTATAGCTCTGCTAAAAAGTGCTCAAAAATTGAGTTTCGGTACTAAAATAGACGATTCTTGACCGAAAAATTTTTTGAAAATTCTGACCGAAATCCTTAAAATTTGGCATTGTCTGGGCACCTTATAGTGAGTGGGGGAAGCCCAAAAAAGTGGAGGCGGGGCCGAGTGGGGGGCGCCCCCCACCCACCTCTAATGTAAACCCAGGTTTTTATTGTGCATTTCTTCGTGTGCGTTTGTTATCCACTTTCTGACATGTAGGGAGATTTTAGACTACTTTGTTGTGTGTACAATGTAATATTTATATACGTGCACGTAGGTATATTCTTGTTGTTAATTTATTATATATATACATTGTTGCTAGTGTTTTAAGTGTCTTTTTGTTGCGAATCGTTTGCTGCTAGTTTAGCCACCAGCGTCCGTTATTATTATTATTATTATTATTATTATCATTATTATGAACGTCTAAGCTCAGGTGGTCCATTTTTGAATAATTCTTTCCTACCTCCGATTACCCAAAACCTTTAAGAGAACGTGCCAACATTGAACAGGCGCAGGCAGCAAATCTTGAGTCTAAACTAGATTCTAAAAATTTTCTGTCAATTTTTGATGGTTATGGAGAAAGCTCTCAAATTAGCTAGCTAAAGATTTTGCGAAATTCTCTAAATGCTTCGCGAAGTTAGCAAGGTTGTCGAACTTCACAAAAAATTAACTATGTTTTTAGCTATACTGTAAACTTAACTTTTGTTGTTTTTAAATTTATGGATTTATTATTTACACGTCGCTACTTATTCTGCGCTCTAGCAGTTTGCTTGCAGTAGCGGGCATAATTTACTTGATTTACTAATGTCTGGCACAAAAATGTGGGTAGAAAGCTGTGATCACTTATATATAATGTAATATTAAATATTTTCTGAATTATGATGAGAAGAAAATGTTTATAAAATTTAAAATTTTGAAAATTTTCAAAATGTCGGTTTATCGAAGTTTTTTCCGGAATGTGTATGCATGCTAAAAATTTCTTTTTTTCAGGAAAATTTTTCCTCTGAAGACACGCAGAGTGACGCAAGAACGAGGAAAATTGGTTAAGTTTTGAATTTTTTATTAGTATTTTTCGATTTTCAAAATCCTTTAATCTTTGCCGCTTTTCCAACTTTGACAAGCTACTGCTCGCTCACTACATGATAGAAGACGTTTTCCTTTTCGTTTTCGGAACCTCTTTGGCATCTGCTTTAACATAGTAAAAGGCATGTTTCAAACTTTGAAAGTCGAGTTTTTCGAAAAATTACCATTTTTGTCCCAAAATATGCACTGATATCGACAAAATTGCGTGTACATAGATACTAGATAAGTCATGCTAAATATTCAGTCTGCTGAATCCAACGATGTTAAAATGTTGCCGGTACGATGCATATTGCGTGTGCAAGAAATTTTCAAAGATTTGCCCTAATTTCAACAGGATTTCGAGGAATTAATATATATCTTTACGTGTAGTAATAAATAACATTAAGGTTACCCAAAATCCTATATTGAAATTAGGACAAATATTTGAAAATTTATAGCACGCGCAATATATACCTACATCGCAGCGACAACATTTTAGCATCGTTGGATTCAGCAAAGTTTGAATATTTAGTATGACTTATCTTACACAATTTTGTCGATGCAATGTATTGACATTTTGGGTCAAAAAATTGTAGTTTTTCGAAAAAATCTACTTTCAAATTTTGAAAAATTACTTTTACTGCGTTAAAGCAGATGCCTAAGCAGTCCCGAAAACGAAAACGAAAAATTTTTCTATCGAGTACTGAGCGAGCAGTAGCTTGTCAAATTTGGAAAAGCGACAAGATCAAAGGATTTTGAAAATCGAAAAATGCTAAAGAATTAACCTTATCCGATTTTTTTCGTTCTTGCGTCATTCTGCATGTTTTCTGATGGGAAGATTTTCCTAAAATAAAGAATCTTTTAGCATGCGTATTTCGGAGAAAACCGAGAAAAACGATAAACCGACAATTTGAAATTTTCAAATTTTTCAAAATTCTAAGTTTTATAAAAAAATTTCCTCTCATCATGACGATTCAGAAAATCTATGTTGTGTGTCTCCGATGAATATTATATAAATGCAGTATAAGTGATCACAATTTTCTACACACATTTTTGTGTCAGACTTTAGATACGCATTTGTGGGGAGGTGTAGTCGTTAGCATTCAAAGCTTTTCCTCGTGATGATAGTGAAAGCATTACGTTCATACCTTTGTATTACAGCATAGACCTAGACAACTTGTATATATAATTTTTATACAATTTAGTCAGGAATCAGTTTGTTTTTCAGTTTAAACTGGATTTTGTCATTAGTAGGACTACTCTTACTTGCCTTCTAATTTGCTCATTTTGTGACTGACTCTGGCATTTTTTTAGGGTTTTGAAAGTGGGGGGGCTTCGCCCCCCCCCCTAGGGCGGGGGCAGTGGGGGGGGGGCTTCCGAAAAGTGGGGGGGGGGCGAGTCCAAGGTATAAAATACCAAAATTTTTAGCGAAAAATCAGCATTTTTTAGGTAAAAACACAAAAAAAATCGCTATTTTTGAGCTTAAAATTAACTTATAAGTCCATAAATTAGCTAAAAATTCAGAAAATTTTTGAAAATTTGACCTCAAAAACTTAATTTTTCGACACTTTTGGGCGACCCCCAAAAAAGTGGGGGGGATGAAAGTGGGGGGATGAAAGTGGGGGGGGCTCCGAAAAGTGGAGGGGGGAACCGAAACGGGGGGGCGGGGCCCCCACCCCCCCCCCCACTAAAAAAATGCCAGCGACTTATGATGCCTGTATTGGAGATGCACCGACTTTGTACTGCTAGAACCTTCTCCTGCCTTCCACAGCAGTAAGCTCCGTGTATTGTTAAACTTTCTACTGAGGGGCGGGAGCTATTTCGAGGAATATCCGTTGCGTGAACAAGTATCGGAACTTAATTTTGCACTGTATATATATTTCGCATTTCTTGGGAAATATGGGAATGGAAAATCACGATTCTGATCAGGATAGATATTCAAGATTATATACGTACAAACTTAAAAATTTGACTTATTTTGGCAAACATTTGGGAACCCGAGGAGATGATATAGTTTTTGTATATGTGTATTTGGTTGGAACTGCAGCAACTGAGTTAAGTTGAGTGGACGTTTACTGCTCTTCCGTTCTTTTCTTTGAGTCAAGCTTTGCAGCTGCTTCAGATTCAGAACTGGCAGAAGCAAGCAAGCATTGCTCACGACACGTCCAGGGAGATTTTTTAATTTTCAAGCCTCTCGCTAGAATGCCACTAAGTTCAGGTCCCAGTCTTGGCCGAGGTCGGACCACCGGGCGGGCTGGGCTAGTGCATCACTTATTTATAGAGTCTGCAGTCAGAAGCTGTTGCTTGTTTTCATATCATGAGTCCGTGTATCTTGGTTTTATGTTTCTTCCGACAAACTTTACAATGTGATTATTCATTTTTAGCCATACATTACACTGTTGTGCTTTATTTGGTTGGTTGTTTTTGCAGTTTTATACTCATTTTGTCAGATTTAGTTGTTAATTTTTAAAGCATTGGTGTAGGGGCGGGTATAGCGCTTTTGCATAATGAATTGTGCAAGTTGCTAAGGCATTTGCGCGGAACCTATAACCGTATTGGCCTTCCACCGTCTTGACATCGGAAAGTTTTCGATGAGTACTACATGTCTCATTTGTGTTATCTTTGATTTAAAATTCCTCCGCTGTTTCAGAATATTAAAAACACCGCGTTTGAAAATTTTTATCTTTTTCTTTCGTACAGAAGAATTGAAGGTGGTAGTGTCCGATTCCCGAGATTTTTGGTCCTGGGTTGTAAACATGCAACTTATTGTAGCGTATGCTGTGGAAGAAGGTTTTCTTAGATAAATCCAATGCAGAGCTTGCCCTTTTATACTAATCAGTTTGCATTTAATGTAATAACTCAAAAATACGACAAATACGGAGAGAAAAAACGATCAGTCACATAGAGAGAGTCTGTCTTAATAGCGGCGTTCCTTAAACATTGAATAGATTAGTTAGATAAACCGTGTGTTGCTAATCGTGTGCTGCATACGAGCGTACATATGTTTGTTGTGTGAGTTAACATTCCGTTAGGGATCTTGCTTTCCTTTGTGGACCTTTACTTGTACTTGTAGTGTACACCTCTGTGTGATTATCTTTTTATGTTTTGTTTATATGCATATTCTGTGATTCTTTGTATATTATTTTCTTCGAATAAAAGAAAAAGCAATTTTTCCTTGTCCCTTATTTTAATTAGAGTTCCTGTTTGCGTCGAAATACTGGTAACGTTGCTGATAGACGAACACCATTATTGTGGGGTTCACGTTTGTTAGCGTTCAGAATCTGTAGTGGATTTTAGCAGTAGTCGTTTTTTCTGTTCCAAATTTTCATGTTACGAGTGGCAATCAATTGTTCTCGAAAAATGCTCAAAATTTATTTTGTTTGCTACGTAGATTTAAGTAGTTTTGCTTAAGCTTAAAATTCTAAACTCGTATAAAAACTGAACACTATCCTTCCGATCACTTGAGTTCAGGGAGAATAGTCCCGAATTCTGGACGGAGGCGATTGAAAGAGTCTCCGTCTGTTACTGTTGTTTAAAAAGCCGCTAGTGTTGTCATGTTTGGAAAAAACGTCTAGGCTTCTAGATTAAACCTAATTGATTTATGTGACTTTAGTATTCTCAGATTTAACCCCTCCCGTACCCAGAAATTCAACGAAAATGTGTAACTATATATATACATATCTGAAAAGTTTTTTCCGTCGCTGAATATTTGAATGGTCCTTTTCAACTTAAGCGTAAAGTTTGAATGAAGTTCGGGCTGGGCCGACGCCGACCTCCTCCTTCGTAATGATGGGGGTTGGATTGGCAAGAAATTCAACCTATATATCCGGTCTACTAACATGGTCGATCCGATCCATTTCTCCAGCAGTGTTGGCATCTGGGATGGGATCCCATGGGATGGGATGGGATGGGATTGAAAACTCATCCCATGTGGGATCAGTGGGATTTTGTGGGATCATTTTTTGCATTACAATGCCCCTGAACACCGTTTTCAAATTTGAAAATGTACAATATGCAATATTAATATATTTAAATTTGGCATAAAAATGTTTGTTCAATTTCATGATTGGCGTTTTGATGACTACCAGCCCAGCGCAGTATAGAGCTCTTTCAGGGGCTGGTATCGCCTTGAGTAAATATAACATTACAGGCTCAATTTTTATGATGCACGTTGATGAATTTTTCCAAATATGGTGCTCTAACATTCTGGACCAGTCGAATTTTTAGGTGAAAAAGTAAAAAATCTGGTCTTTGCCACTATTCTCTCAGTTCTGTATCGATACACGTGATTGGTTGTTATAAATGGAAAAGGGTCACCGAAATGAACATTTTAGCTTTTACGACCTTTGAGCTGTATATGATAAGCTAGCAGTTAAGGGGGTCCATGATGAAAAATTTTAAGATTAAGTATTGCGTTCATTTTCGCACATAAACTAACCACATATTTAGTGCATATCAAGTTCAAATTTTGGAGTTCTTCGTTCAGTTCTCCGCAATTTCGACCCATCAACTGTGCAATTTGAATATGAGGGGTAGTGCCATATCAAATTTTGCACTGGGTCCACGGTGTGGCACTGAATAATTGCATATCGCAATTACCCGATGCGTAGGCAAGGTTAAGGTAAATTTTCTCAACCGAAGGAGATGAGACTTAACTTTTGCCCAAACATGTTTTGATTTGATTCATTTTTGGTATGAATATAAAGCATGTGCGTGGACAAAAGTATCCACTCGTTGGTTCTTAGGTGCTTTCCTGTGGCCCGCTATGCTTCTGGCCGACCCCCCGATTTGGGCGACACCCAACATAAATGTTCAAAAATTTCTCACAGCTGTTGAATGAAAACATCTAAGCTTTTGCACAACGAGAGAAGATATTTTGGACAGCATACTAATGGCATTAGCTTCGGTGTAGCCCTAACAGTTGGAGAGCACTGTTAACTTAAGCTTAAAGAACCGCCTAAAATTGGGAAAATTTTGGCCGCCAAATCAAATATATAATTTAAACGGGATGCAAGCCCGGAAGCTAAAACTTGCTGTGAACATAGAGCCCATAGGTCTCCAACATTATACCAAATATGAAAGAGTTTGGCCTGCGCAATGTAGATTTATCTCGCTCGAAACATGAAAAAACGTGCGAAAACTGCTAAAAAGTGGATTTTTGAAGATTGTCCACTGTGCACAATATTTACATCTAACGGTAGCTTTCATGGTTCTGAACAATTTTTCTTCTTGCAGCAATCGCGTATTTGCCAGGCATTTAAAGTTATTTTCGAAAAACTGAAATTTCATCGTTGGAAAGGATCACTGAATTGGGATTTCTACCTTCAATGTTCCTTAGTTTAAAAGTCTTAATTAAGTTGGAAAAACGGTTGTATCGGGTAGAAATCATTCATTT
>JASAND010008698.1:0-16134 GCA_030248195.1 Trissonchulus latispiculum
TGGATGCACCATTCGGCTTCTCCGGTTACTTTTAGCAAAGTAGTTAATCTGTCGAGTAAATATTCATATGTTTGCTCTAATAACTATTTCTTTTATGACAACGAAACTTTCTTTTATAGGGTCGCAAAGCGTAATTCCCGAGGTGACTAATGTTTGTGGTGCCTGCCACATGCCTCTATGTGGAGTCGTGATCCGATGTAGAGACTGTGAGAGAGTGGCTCTGTAATAATGGGCCTAAATTCCACGGTCAGATCTTTGCAGGCTACCATCTGACGTGTATATCAGATTCACCCGTGATCCAGATTTGCTGTTCGGAGCAGAGCAATCCCGGTGCTGTGTCCTATTCATAGAGATCCAGTGGCAACATAAAAGTTAGTTAAAATAATGGTAATATCAAGAGTCCATAATTTATTCCTTAATATTATAGCAGAAGAGTAGCCAGTAGGGCTTCTCTTCTTGGCATTGCGTAACGGTGCTCCGACCACAATACGCGAATGTTCCCCCCGCACCCTACCCACGGTGAGTTGGGCAAGGAATACCCCCTCCCCGTTTGGTGAGGGCGGTATGCAAAAGGGGTCCCCGCTTCGTGGGGGGGTCGCCAGGTAGGCTAATATTGGACGGATCTAATTGGCTGTTGGCGAGCCCCCCGCCAAGCGGGGACCTCTTTTGTCTACCCCCCCCCACACACCGTAGTGAATAGGAGAAAACGAGAATTTCGTCTTTCTAAGCCCAAGAGAGGCAAAACTATTTTTTGTTTTCAAGATTTAGCACTGCTTTCGGTAAGCATTAGTGAGCTAGTATGTTTCAGCTCTTTTGTTAGCGTGCAGAGGAGAGGATGTGTCACGCGTATAAAGTTGAATATTTAGGTACTATGAATGTCTTTTGATACTATTCTTTTTGGTTCTTCTTTTTCGGTCGTTGTAATGCTTACGTTTTTATTGCAGGAAGCATTACGCAATGCTTGGAATGATTATTCTCTGAGACCAGCTTCTTCTTGCTTGGAGTTGTGTTGACTTTTTAGTAACATTTTTTGTTGAGCTGTTAAGAACTATGTTTTGTAGTGATTACTGTTTTATATTTACTGTTTTATATTTGCTGTTTTTGTTGAGCGTGTTAAGTAATTATGTTTTATATTTTCTGTTTTTATATGACGTTTTTCTGAGTGTTTGGTTTTGGTTGGATGGAGTGATCCATTATGCTGTGTACCACATATCGTTTCTACGGGGATCCACGGGGTCCGGACTTAAAGATTCTACTGTCTGTTATGTGCTTATTGTTATGTGCTTATTCGAATCAACTGTTTTCGGGCGCCTTCTTCTTTGTGAGCTGCGTTTAATAGAACATTCATGAATAGTGAAACCTGGTTACTTGAGGTTGCATTTACAGCACTTATGACTCCTGCAAGCCCGTTTAATTGAAGCAAAGTAGTACATCGGAATAAGTAAAATATTTGGCCGCCCTCTTCCTGGAGGGCAATTTTTCGGTTTCTAACCGACCGACATTTACATTTTAATAGCACTTGGAACGTACTTCATTATGGTGCCGACTAATTAAAATTAGCTTCAGTTAATGATTTTTTTATGTTGATGCGTAGTCAGTTGTCAGTGTAGATAGTCAGTAGATTGTCAGTGTTGTTAATAATAATTTTGTTTATTTGCTGTTAAAAATGTATTAGACTGTTTTTTTGGCTGAGTGAGGGGGGATTTACTGCTGGCTGACGCCAACGATTTGTTGGATCATTGGTGGTTGCTAAGGTTTAATTTATTAATTTAATTAATAGAAATTGTTACATTTCAACTTATTCTTAGCCTAAGATGAAACCTGCTCTGTCTACGCTGCACAAGGTTTTTTAAGCCATCATTGGTTATCTATCAATTGAGAACTGTTCATCCTGATCTTCAGTGTGCTATTTTTGACGACCCTTGAGTGGGTCTTTTTATGTGCTAAAGGTTTGCATTAGGTGGTCACTTTGGTTTTGTTCTGTATTTGTACTGGAAACTCTCTGCCTAGATATTGCTTAATTTCTAACACGCCTATCAAAAACTTATTATTTTTTATCCTTCTCGGGTCCACATTTTTGGGCCTATATTATAGAATTTTATGAAACCTGCTTCATTTGTGCTGCAAAATCTGCTTTTAAACGCCACTTTTTCATAGGTCTACTCAGAGACCACCGACCAATGGCGAAGATGCTGATATGTAGAGGATTCTTTTTGGGCAGCCCTTTTCTGAAGGGCTATTTTTATCGGGAAACTGTTGTTCCATGAACGTTTAACTTGATGTTTTAAAATTAAGTCCAGTATTTTGTTGATATTTGTTTGCTGTATTTACGGCTTTGTTGTCTTTAAACTGACAGAAATGTAAATAAATAAGTGTTCATTAGGATATTGTGAGAAAAACCTAGGTTTAGCCTTTTAAAGCCCGGTTTGTATAAGGGGTCCGTTTGGCCGTCTGTCCGTTTGGCGTTAGTATAAATAAGTATAAAGCGGACTAATACTTAACGAAAGCATCCAGTAACCAGGTCGTTTCTCTTCAGTGCCTTTTTCTTCACCACTGTTGGCATTAAAGTAGTCTGTCTGAGATGAAACCTGCTCTGTCTAAAAGCTGCAAAAGGTTTTTTTATACCGTCATTGTTTACTATCGATTTAGAAATTTTCTACTTGATTTTCCACGTGTTATTTTTTCGACCCTTGAGAGGGTCTTTTATATTACGCACGCCGTGTGGGAAGCTCCGAGTGTGGGGCACGAGTGCGCGAAGCGCACGAGTGCCACGCACGAGGGCTTCCCATACGACGTACGCAGTACAAATTAGTGAACAACGCTAAGGTGTGTTGTAAAGTACTTATAAAACGATTTAACCTCTCCTTAATTGATGAAACCTTACTCATTTATGTTGCAGCTGACAGCTAAGTTTAGACAAATTTCAACATTAAGTGGCAGCAACATTATTGCTTGCCATGGCTGGGAGGCCTAATTTTTGGTGTGCAGCAGAGCTGTATAGGTTGGAGCTCTGCTGTGCACACTGCTGTAGCATGCAGGAAACTGTATGCTACAGCAATTTAGATTAGGGACCGGCTTCCCAGCGTGCAGCGTGCGTATAACTCAGTTATATGCACGCTGCACTGTGCATTATCTGATTTATATGCACAGTCTTTACATAGGAAAAGTGCAAAAGAGTTGTATAACGCTGTTTAATAAACTGCCACAATTACCAGTCGCAAAAGCAGACTAATACATAACAGAAGTACACGTGAATGGCAATAATTTGTCAAATTTTTCGCTGCTCGGTTCAGTGGACAGGTTCGTAGTAGTTCATTCGACAACCTACTAGTAGTTCGTTCCCAATGGTTGCTAGAAGATTACCGTAATGCCCACTGTGGTCGCTGAAGATCACCGTAGTGGCAGTAGCTTTTAAGCACTATGCAAGCTAAGGTTAGCTTTAACACCCGGTTAGCTAAGCGTGCTGTTGCTGAATTAATGGTGCTGCAGATCATGGTAATGGCAGTAGCTTCTAAAATTAGCCTGAAATCAATTACAAATTTAAATTCAATAATTAATCGAATTAATTATTACATAAAATTAAATATTACATAACAACATTGAACGTCAACGTTCATGTGAAAATTGTAACCATGGATTGTAACACCAAATTTGTATTTTGATTTACAATTATTAATATTATTAATTATTATTACCTATTATTAATTCATCTTTATTGGAATTTGGGTTAAAATTAAGTTGAAGTGAATTCCAGATCAAATTCCACTAATTCCTCCCCTGCATCACAAATTCCACGGAAATTATTCATTTAACGTACAAATTCCCGGTGTAACGTCACATTCCGGTGAATATGTGAAAATTTCCACGGTTTCCTTGGAAACCGAAAACGACCGAAAACTCATCCTGCACTTTCACCCCCGAAAGTGCAATTTCCGTGGAAACCGAAAACGACCGAAAACTCATTCAGCACTTTCACCCTCCAAAGTGCAATTTCCGTGGAAACCGAAAACGACCGAAAACTCATTTAGCACTTTCACCCCCTAAAGTGCAATTTCCGTGGAAACCGAAAACGACCGAAAACTCAATTAACATATTCACGCCAAAAACTGCAATTTCCAGGATATTAAATTGACTGAGAATTTATTGAAAATTTTCCTGTGATTCTTTGCTTAGCATCGGGATCAGAATCTTTTGACGGACGCATTAGCATGCAAACATAGCGTTCGAATTTGCTTTGGTAAGGGGTCTGATTTGGGGGGGGGAATAGGGGGGGGGGGGAGGAGGAGCGAGTAATAATACATAGCGATGACCCTTGTTTTATGTTTGTTTTTTGTTGGTGGTGAGGGGGGGGGGGGGAGGGAGGAAGGAGGGGGGGGCATGTATACATCTTTTTGCACGTTGATGCACTTCTATGTGAAAGCAGTGATACTAGTCAAGACTGCATTATGTGGAGTCGGGATGATTTTTAGGCTGCTTTGCTTCGCATCTATTTTGAAAAGTGCAGCTAGCCCAATCTATACTATTGAGAGGAAGCGAGAACTATTCAACTTCTTTCAGTATTGGGGTGGGGGGCCAAGTTAAATGAATTTAGAACTAAGCGTTATTTAGGATGCTTGTGTATGCATAGAAATAAGTTAGTTGGGGACTATTCAAAGGCACGTGTAAACATGTGTGTGTAAAATTTATAAATGTGAATAGGGTTAGTTTAACTAATAATTTGAAAGGTTATACATGTACTATGTAAGACGTTAATCAGCTACGGTAAATGAACTTATTCGTGAAAATTAAGATTAGTGCGCGCAGATTAATAAACCTTTAAAATAGTAAAGTAAGATTGTAAAGATCTTAGGTGAGCTTTTTACCTTGTTTTGTACGTCAAAATTGATTAATGGCCGGTCAATTCTGATTGATGAGACCGGATTCGGCACCTTTGATCTCTGATTGACAGGAACAGGTGCCACCAGGTCCCGAAATCTATATAAGGCTATATATATAAATCTATATAAAAACAAGTAACCCCTAAAAGGGGTAGTATTTCGCCACAAGAGAGTTAATCTCAAGATGGCTTACAGGACGATGTTTTTCAAGTTTGAAGCCTACCTAAAAACTCAGGCAGGTCAGTTCCAAGTAAGAAAATGCCCGATCTACATAGGTATCTGGATGTGTCACGCTTTTACAGTTGAACAAAGAAGCTATATATTACAGCTTTGTTTAGATTTTACGAATAGTCCAGATCAGTAGCTGCTGATTGATTATGGTTAGTTTTTAAAGCCTGTTATTTTTCTGCTAATCCACAAATAATTTTTATCTGGTTTGGTTCAAAAAAGAGATTGTCGGATCATTCCGCAAAAAGTTATTACCTTTGTCATTATTGATCAGAGGAGGGCATTGAGAGTCGGCCATTATATACAATTACCTACATTACACCGGGCAAGAAACAAATTAAACGCGACGATAAAAACCTTTTCAGGTGGCATTAAGCTGGCTGGATAAACTAGTACTGCCTAAGTATAACTACACGAATACGATGATCCAGAAAAACACTTGATTCCAACACAGTGAATCGAGAAAATGAAGCATTATTATAGTTTACCTCATTTGCATAATTCGCATGTGTCAAACTTGTTGATTTTGAACTCTTGTCAAAGGGGGCAATGTGGAAATTTTGTTTTATGCAGAGAAATCTTTCTTATCGCTCCCTCCACTGAAATTAAATTGGCGAAAATTGCGATTTTTTTATGTTTCGAATTAGCAGATTTCATTTTACCGACTTGCCTTCTAGTAGAATTTGTTCACGACATGTTTCGACCATGGCCCCTCCTGAAGTGAAAAAACAGAGCAGCTAGATTTACACGCTAAGCATAGGCACTACACCTAGAAGGAAAGAATTTTCAGTTCAAATGTGGGTTCACCCATTACAAGTATTTCGCCGTCGGCGAAATAAAAATTAGGCACCTCGGCAGTCTGACTCCTGCTGTCGTCGTGAGCGGTCGCTTTTTGAGCGAGCTCTGAAATTGTTGTATTTGTAATCTTGTA
The DNA here is from genome assembly GCA_030248195.1 of Trissonchulus latispiculum. Taxonomy (NCBI): domain Eukaryota; kingdom Metazoa; phylum Nematoda; class Enoplea; order Enoplida; family Ironidae; genus Trissonchulus; species Trissonchulus latispiculum. The sequence continues at coordinate 6,037 of JASAND010008698.1, forward strand.
ACATCTTGTGATAAAGAGCACACATGAGTGATACACAATTGAATATAAATCTACAGAAAATTATTTTGGGTAACTTTGGTGAACATAGACGTTGCAGTTTCGGTAAAGATTTTAACAGTGATAAAGCTTTGTCTGTGTATCTGAATGAGGCTCACAATCCTAACTTCACTCCGAGAAACAGGACCTTAAAACCAATGCCCACATTGTCAAAAACAAGTCAAGAGACACAAAAGACTTGATTTGTATACAGAAAGTAAGTTTCTACGCTGTGAACTACACAGCAGACATATATTAATGTCAAAATTTGAGAAATGGTTTTGAATATTTGCTGTAAATAATTGCTTGGAAAAACAATAACATAATAATACAAAAATATTGCATGCGCCGGACTAGGTTAGGTACTGTATATATAGTTTAGATACGTAAGTAGTTAGGTAGGAGTCCGGCAATGGGCCGACGCCGGGTCCCAAGCCCCGGGGGGAAGAACGCAGAGGGACGGTTAAGCAATGTTCGAAACGTAGCGGGTTGTCATTATGAAAGTCTATTTAAATTTACAGTGTAGATAAATGTTAGAGGAGTTCGCAATTTTTTAGTTCACCAGAATCGTGCGAGATGTGGAAAGTTATAGGTGGCCAAATATTAACCCTTGTGACGATTTTACGAAACCTGATTGGATGATGCTGCACTAAGACTATATAAACCTTCAATGCTAGAAGATTGAAAACCCAAGGATCTGTGCGAGTAACGAACTTAAAATGTCTGGAAGTGTGCTAAACATGCACTGGAAAGACAAACTTGTAATTACAAACTAAAAGCTAGAACCAAAAATTTACTCCCATGAGTAAAGTGCGAAAACTCGCCCTATATTGCTTACTAGTATTTTCTATTTAATTCAGTCATGTATACAGTTCGAGCACTGTTACGCAATGGAAGCAAGATGTCAAGTCGGGTTGCTTAGTTTTCTTACCCATATAATATATAATTTATGCGCAGTTAAAATATACAGATCGGAATTTCTCCCGAAAAATGTGATTGCTCACTCATATTAGAGGCTGAGATTAGTACCGTTACTTGCATACTAACGCAACTTGAAAGAAAGCTCGTTGACAAAATGGAAACAAGATTCTGTGCTATTGTCATACCGATGCTGCAAATTGTAAGTGCCTAAGCTGTTATCTCTTCTCAGCATGTTAATAGATGCCGTCAAACAAAGTTTTCATTCACAAAAGCTAATAAAATAAGTTAATTCCTCCTTCACAGCTACCACAATAAAGTTGAAGTAAACATTTGCTGTTTAGCGTCCAGTTTCAAGTTTTACCTCTGGCACAAGAAACACAGGAAAAATCCGTTGTCAATGCGGCTAGTTTCTAGTTAGCAAATTTGCCTTTGTTGTTTTCTTGGTAGCTGGTTTGCGCAGCGGCTTTCGGATGTTCGGCTTTGGGCAGCGGACTATCTTGCTTCGACTTCGGTACTGATGAATTCTCGGTTCAGTTCAGCATCCGATATTTGTTTGGTGCCCTTCCGGATTCATCAGAGGAGGTCGCAAGATTTGCTGCAATAAAAATTCTTGTGCTACTGGTTGAACTTGTGGGACTCGTTGTTGCCTTAGTTCTCCTGTGCTTCCGTCTTCAGTCCAGATATCACCAGAAGGCTGTAGGTATCCTAAACTTGATTTCGGTGGACGTTTACTGCTTGATCTCACACTGGAAATCAAAGAACAAAATGTTACTAGATTTAGATTTAAACTTAAAATTTTAAAAGCTTACGTTGTGGAAGTAATTTTAAGAAATTTTAACAAAACACTTTCAAACACTAGCATTACGAGTTCATAATATTTAAGCGGAGCAAAAGTCACTGGACCACTTCTCTACTTAGCACTGTGTAACGATGCTTCGACCACAATACGCGCTTTGTTCCGACTTCCCAGTTTGCTTGGGGGGGCAAGAAGGTTCTCCGTTTTGGGGGCACCAATACAGGCTAAGCTTTAAACCAGATAAGATTGATAAGCTGTCGTTGGCAAGCGGGTGTCGAACGGGCAGGCCAATCGCCGGTCGGGCCAACTTGCAAACAGCCAGCCAGGCTCAGGCTCAAAGAGTGCTCCGGCGCGGCATAGATTTTAAGCTTTTCTGGGCACACAAAACAAATCACAATTCTGCAAGGTTGTATCATAGGGGTCGCGGCAGCGACCCCTATAATATGTGTGAAAAGTGGCTGGAGACAGTGTAAAATAAGCTGCGCAGAAGCTGCGCAAAATCCTGCGCAGATCCTGCGCAGATTTCATGCGCAAATTGTAGAGCACATCGAGTTTAGTATGTCTGTGAAGTTTCAGCCCCGTATCACTTACCGTTAAAAAGTTGCGCTCGGACCGGTTATGGAGGCGATGTTTTTTCCGGTTTCTCCTATTTGATAGTTGTATTGTACATAATGTTCGCCGCTTTCACGTGATCTGCAGCGGTGGGCCAACTTAAAGGGCTATGGGGCCTAGTAGTACCCTCTAAAGAATTTAAGAATCTCAACTTTTTTGCGCCGCAGCTGCGCCACAGCGCCGCAGTGGCGCCGCAAAGTCGGCTCATAGCGAAAAGTGACCATTTTTGTGGTCGTCGCTCAGGTCGAACGTTTCTTTTCATACTCAAAAATTACATATATTGAACTAACTAACGGTCCAGGTTGCGTTTCTCTATCACTTCCCTAGCGACCACGGTGGCCCGTCAAAGATGGCAAAAATTCGAAAAATGAAAAATCGAAATTTCTCGCTATCTATTTAACTTTGAAAGCTTAAACCTTACATACAACGGTTTTCTGGTACGGAGAATCTGTTCCCGTAGTCAGTTTTACCGTCAGAACCACCCATCTTGCTGGGCTGGTTCCACTTTGCCGTCGGGAGGGTCAAGTCGGAAACCGATTCCTGGAGGTCCATAGTAGCCTCTACCGGGCCTCTCAAAACGTTGTCTATAGGGGTTTTCTGGTGCGCCCAGCTCATTCCCGGTATTCGTTTTGCCGTCCGACGCACCTTTCTTGCTGGGCTGGTTCTACTTTGCCGTTTGAAGAAGAGTCAGTCGGGTGGGAGGGTCAAATGGTCAAAATAAAGTTTCTCAAAAGTGGTCAAATTTGGTATCAAATGAAAGCCAATGTGAGCTGAGCAACTTTTGTCATAGAACTGCGTACCCAAAGTGGCTGTAGAGTGCTGTGGTGGGGTGGGGTGAGGACTTAGGCGATTTTGGGTCAAAAATAAAATTTTTCAAAAGTGGTAAAATTTGGTATCAAATGAAAGCACTAAGTGAGCTGAGCAACTTTTGCGGTGTCGGATTTATGCCTTTCTCAACCGGAATTTAAAGGATAGACATAGGCCCAACACACAGATAATCCCCTTTTGTGCGGAGCATTTTTGTTACTTGTTTAAATATTATGAATGCGCAAAGATTTAGAGAAATTTCTGAGAAGCAAATTTGCTCATAAAATCCTATCCAAATATACGGATTAGGACGATGACACACATTTCTGCATCCAAGATTGTGCAGATCTAGCCTTTTCAGCTGGATCAGAAAAATTAAGACTTTGAAATCTGTGTTGTTTATACTCTATAGTCTTAATTGAACAATAATATCATTGTTATTAGGACAGTATACTTCCCTTCTCCATGGTTGCTTTCACAATACTGGGATTTTTCTTGGAAGTCTGGACTACAGTACCGATTTCGACAAGACCTTGCTTAGTTCATTCATGGATTGCGTCTACGGTAGTGTTTTAACTCAAGTGTTTGTAACCATGTCTGTTAAAGCAAGGCATTGGCAAGAGTGCATAACTGCACTACTTATTAGAAGAAGAGCAAGCCACTAGTGGGCTCCACTTCTTGGCATTGCGTAACGGCGCTCCTACCAGCATACGCGAATGTTCCAAGTTTGGAGGGGGAGAGGGGGTTCGGCCAAATCGACAGCACATACGCCCTTCTTCCGTTTGGTGGAGGTAGCCAACAGCCAATCAGATTGCAGAGACTCCCTCCCCGTCTGGTGGGGAGGATTCAGCAGAGGATTACGTTAATATCACTGCATTTCTAAAATTGGTCCCCGTTTGGTGGGGGGTAGCTAAAAGGGGTCCACGTTTGGGGGGGATAAGCAGAAGAGGCTCTCCGTTTGTAGGGTGGTCGTCAAGACAGACTAGGATTGACTGAATCTGATTGGCTACTTGCGACCCCCCCCCCATCAAACGGGGCCTGCTTTTGACTACCCCAGCCCCCACCAAACGGCGACATATTTTAGCTTTCCCCCACTAAACGGGGAGGGGGTATGCTTGTCTACCCCCTCCCCACCAAACCGGGGAACATTCGCGTATTGTGGTTGGAGCACCGTTACGCAATGCCATGAAGGGAAGCATTTTAGTGGCCTACTTTTTTCTTAAATATAGAAGAATTATGATCTATTGACCACTCTGGGCCACTTTTGCTGCGTCAACGAGTTCTTAAGATTCTATAAGATAAGATAGAATATGCTACAGCTATCTTGAAAGGACTGGAGCAACAGGAACCGTTTCATATTTACTTCAAATTGTCAAGTTCTTTCGCAAACTTTGAACCTTCGATTTCATAACAAAGACATGCACCCAGATATTTGATAGAGGCATGACGTAACTGATCCCCGAGGAAAAGCAATATTTCAATCTCCATCGCTCACTTTTTGGATAAACATGGAAAGTAATTCCTTTATCGCAATATGACTTCTTAAAACTTAATTTACACTCAAGAGTGTCAATCGGATTTCGCATAAAGGACAATTATATTTCTAATTTTTAGATACTGCTACTTATCAGCTTTATACTTTGGTCTGTGGATGGATGTCTGAGTCTGTGCGCTCAAGCCTACAGACCTTCAGGCGTTAGTAAAACGCCGTTAGGTTTTCCGCCTCAAACCTACAAAATGGTGCCGATGGATGGGAAATTCCAGTCTAACCAAATGCCGACCAAAGTTCGTAGACCCTCATACTCATACTATGTCAAGCTACAAGGCAGTTCTTCGTCAAGCAAGGATGACGATACTTCAAGTTATGCCAGCAAACAAAGCACCGAGCTCAGTAGCGCCAGCAAACAAAGCACCGAGCTCAGTAGCGCCAGCAAACAAAGCACCGAACTCAGTAACCCCAGCAGACAAAGCACTGAAATCAGTTCCAGATCTTCGGCCCAATCAAATGAGACAACCTATCCTACAGGATCTACTTGGACAAAGTAATGCAGTGGTGAATAAAATTCAAACCATACTTATCAAGAATAAACCTACCGTAATTGTAAAGATCAATACAATTCTGTCTGAACGTGATTCTCCTCACCTCGAGTTCATAAAACTCATATTTTTCTCATTATTCCCTGAAGATTTTGAATGTAATAAAGTTAAATCGGAACATGAAGAGATTTTGGTCAAGAAGGTCCTGTCCTAAAACATTAGCAAATGAGCTGAAATTTCGCGTAAGGATAGGTAGGTATAATGATATTAGTATGGTACTGGCATATAACTCACTGAATTTAAATACAGCAAAACGGTTAACAGCACTACCTTAGTAAAGTAGTAGTCAGTCAGGCAGTCAGAGGCTAAATCGAAAACGGACATACTTTTTCTGCGACACCGAAACCCCTACATTTTTCAGCAAAATTCGAAATAACAAGTTTTTCTACTTCCTTTTCCTCCTTGCGAATCGAAAATTCAGCGTGGTCGGAAACATATTCGTTGCAAACATTGGCTCATTTGGTAACTCTTTAGGATGCTGGATCTCAAGCTTTCCTGAAAAGATACAAATGCAATGCTATATTATTTATGCTATGCTATATGCTATATTGCTATCCAGGGCCTGTTGCATAAAATTCAATAGTATTAACTATTGAACTATTGAACTATTAGATATTTGATTCAACAGTACTGAAATTCCTGTTGCATAAAACACTATTGAACTTGAGCACTACAAATTTCAATAGTTCAATAGTCTAATAGTTGTAGCCGTTACCATTCCCGCGTTACATGTTATACGATACACACAAAACTATATAAGCATACATAAGTAGTAGTATATGGTCATAAAATGGTGTCGCATTGGGGGGGGGGGGGTTTATGAGGTTGTGGAGGAAAGTTGGGGGGAGGTTGTGGAGGAAAATTGGGGGGGAGGTTTTTGGGGTTGTGGAGTTGGGGGGAGGTTCATGGGGTTGTGGAGGAAATTGGGGGGAGGTTTTTGTGGTTGTGGAGTTGGGGGGAGGTTGTGGAGGAGGTGACCGGAACCACGGTCGACCCAAGGTCAAATTTCAAAGTTGACCCTTTTCGCCCGGAAAACTTTATCTAGGGGGTTTTCAGGGTCGGGGATTTCAAAAATGACCTTCGTTTTCTTCTATTTTGTAACCTCCATGCTGTAAGGGACCCATAACCGGAACCACGGTGGACCCAAGGTCAAATTTCAAAATTGTCCATTTTCGTCGGGAAAACTTTACCCAGGGGGTATTCAAGGTCGTAGAATTCAAAAATGACCTTACTTTTGCTCTATTGATTAACCTCCGTGCTGACCCATGCCCGGAACCATGGTCGACCAAAGGTCAAATTTCAAAATTGTCCATTTTCGTCGGGAAAACTTTACCCAGGGGGTATTCAAGGTCGTAGAATTCAAAAATGACCTTAGTTTTGCTCTATTGATTAACCTCCGTGCTGACCCATGCCCGGAACCGTGGCCCACCAAAGGTCAAATTCCGAAGTTGTCAGTTTTCGCTGGAAAAGCTTTACCTAGGGGTTTTCGGGGTGGTAGATTCTAAAAATGATATCAGAATTTAGCTAGGATGAAAGCTCCGCGTTGACCCTTGGCCGGAACCATAGTCGACCCAAGGCCAATTTTCAAAGTTGTTTATTTTCGCTCGAAAAACTGTATCTTGGGGAGTAGTAGGAAATTGCAGGAGCTGGCCCCGCATCAGCCTTTAATCTCCTTTAATCCCTTTTATCCGCCTCGCTGAGGGGCCAGCTCCCGCAATTTGTTTTGAGGGGTATTGTGATTAATCCAACTTTTACAATTTGTTTTGAGGTAGCAGGAAATCCGAAAGGTAATCCACCCCCAGTTAACATCCTGCTCCCAATTCCGCAGTTAATCCCTCTCAGGAATACAGTGTTCGTGAATCCGCAGTTAATCCCTAATTCTAAGCTAAGGGGCTGAGGGGCCAGCTCCCGCAATTTGTTTTGGGGGTATTGAGATTAAACCAGGAGGGGATTAATCCAGTGGTGCGTAAATCCGCAGCTTCCCCCTCCTCATGGCTGTGTGTGTGGCTTAATCGGCACCTCACGAATTTATTTAGTAAGAGTAAAAGCTAAATCCCTTTTGTCTAAGGATACTGGGATTAACCCAGGAGTGCATTTGGAATTAATCCAGCTTTGTAGTAAACCTAATTTTTTTAGGAATATAGATGTAGAAAAAGTCAGTTGTAAGTGAGTTGTATATATTTAAGTAGCAGATTGATAAACTAAAATATTTAATTCCCTTAAGGAATTCCCCAGTTATCCAATTTCTGTCAATAATTAATTCTCAGATAATAGTAATCCTCAATTAACCTTTATTAATTAAATTAACATTAAAAGTAAATATGCAGATAATCCCAAACTCTTCTCCTGATAACTAGCTATATACACAGATGTAAAGTAAATGCAATTAAATTTCGGTTTCAAACCAGCTTAGGCCGGAGTTTGTAGTTTGTAGTCTTTCATTGTTTTTCAATATTGCAGCATCAAGGCGTTCGCGTTTGTAGCTGTAATCAAAGATGACCCAACAAGATGGGAGAGTAGGAATACTATGTATGGGTAAAGGAATTCTATAGTAGACTTCGTATACTTTGGTGTGCATGCCAACATAATGCCCTCCTTCGTAGAGCAGCTGTCAAATAAAAAGTAAAGCAGCATAAAACTAAAACCAAGGATGGGTGATAAATGCTGAATGTGACTTAACAAAGCTTAACTGAAGAGAAAGAAAAACTTAATGGGCCGCAGCCACGTACGATTCCAGAAACTGGGTGTCACAATTTAAGTATTTAAAAATGGAAAGGGAAATTTTAATGGATTTTTGCCATTCACTGTTTCAGAAAAAAGTTTTCTTGAAATCAATTCAAAGTGTTGTTATTCAGCAGACGCCTTAACAGCTATCAACAATTTGCGTGTTAAGTTAGCACAACTAGTGAGCTCGCGAAGCTAACACCATTTTCTTTTTGCCGTTGTCTTTTACTTGCAGTCTATTACTTTTTTTATCCTTCATTACTATGCGTCTATCGTATCTTTATGCCAATGCATATTACTGATAATTTTTAATTCTGGAAATGTTTGAATTTCTTAATGACAAATCAATGCATTTACTATGACCAAATATACTGGCTGCCGATTTATAAGGGCAATTGATGATTTTGTTTAGTGATTGAACATCCGATTTATCCGGAATACGAAATTTATAATATTGTCCACTATATGCTTAACATAACCCAATTCAATTGGATGTGTCATATTGATTAATTTATTAAATGGAAGACTTTTTGAATGGAGAGCATTTTTATTTGATCTATTTATTTAACTATTAAATGACTGCCATTATTTTAATTGCTGGCTTGGGTAAGTCACAGCATATAATAGTTAACAGGTATGAACAATTACTGGCCGGTAGAAAGAATCTAACCTTTTATGCTGATCAGCTTCAGCAGCTTAATATGTGTTCCAGTATAAAGAAGATAAGTCGAAAAAAGGATGTTAGTGGTTTATAGCACGTGTTAGCTTGGATAAATAACTTCAAAAATTACCATCTATTTGCAGAGGAAAGTTTTAAAAGTTGTGTTTACTAAAACCATACCGACATATTAAATATTTTCTTTTGCGGAAAAGTTTAGTACGCGATCATGTTGAAACGACCACGACATTTACGACCAGTTTAATTGTTGACAAAAAATTGAAAAAATTGTTCATTGGGGAAAAATCACGGATATTCAGATTATCGGACAAATACATTACCGTAATTACATAAGGATAGATCACCATAGCATTATTTTATTTTCTGTTCACATATATAAACAATCCCATGTCATTAAACATCTTTTTCTTAATCAAATAAAATACCATATACAGCAAGTGGAACAGAATCAAAATTAATATTACACACAACCAAACAAAGAAAATAAAGAAAAATTTAGAATAGTAGAAATTTAGCGGAAGTAAACACATAATATACTGTACATTTACATTTCCAAAACTGTACATTGGTACTGCGCACTGAACTTCTGTCGGAAACAAACTTTTATCCAATGAAAAATTGCTGTCTACAATGGGATAAAGAAGTAATCCAACTAAAACAGATTCACAAATAAGTAACGATATAGTTATAAATTTACAAAGAAGGAAAACCTTACAGTAGAACTTCTTCCTTGCCATAAACAATACAATGTCGGAGTTTTTAACATCAATTCCATCCCAGTCTCTTGTTGCAATCCTCCAAATAGCAGTTGGAACATACAGTAGTAACGCCATAAACATCACCATGAATCCCACGTATGGATAAATATGAACATAAAATCTTTCTTCCCAATCTTTGTAAAACATGAGGTAGTCTTTGTCCGGTATATTCGCTTTGAAAAAACAAATGTCCAGGAAATATTTTACATTCGGTGGATTTACTTGAGTAGGAATTTGGCAGGATATAGAATCTCCTATAGTCTGACCAGCTAACATCAGAGACGCCACCATAACCAAAACTGGTACAGTAAAGAACTCAACCAGTTTACCTCCAAAATCAGCATAATCATTGCGCAAAGATAACCACGATCGCAGGAGTGGAACAGTTGAGTGTGAAAATAACATTGTGGAGACAGAAAAGAAACTTAAATGATACTGCCCAAAAATCCCCACCTTATATACGGCAAAATTGACTCATCGTGTAAACCCGTGCTAAGCTTAGAGCAAAATTAGAAAATAGTAACCAAGTACCATGCGCAATGTCACTAAGTTTTGTAGAAAAGCTAGTGTGATTAGAATACCATGTGTTCAAAATAAGATGTGAAATTTTAGTTGTTGTTTTACTTAATTGCTTTATGACACTCTGTGACTGCAGCAATTCATTGTGG
>JASAND010008699.1:0-34964 GCA_030248195.1 Trissonchulus latispiculum
CTTGCATGGAAAAACTTCAAAAACAAATTCAAGAAGAATAAGTAGATATTTTAATTCAAATCCTTTAAAACATTTCCTCTTGTGTAGATAGGATGCCAGTCCCCACAACGTCGCAGGCAAGCGCATAAGGTGGTAGTACCACTACCGGGATTTTTTAAGTAATTTTCCATGGATGAAGCAATCTTTACAAAGCATTGGGTAAAGCAAGACTGGTTGGCAAACCACCTTTGCGCAAAATCTTGGTGTCAGAAAGTGCATAATTGGCTAGCTAACATCGTGGCTTTGCACATTCATAATCAAAATTTTATTTTAGCATTATATATTAAATTTTACGCTGCCACGTGAAAGAGCACAAAAGGCGCTTTAAAATGAGGTGCTTATCTCGTCTGTACGTGGTTTCTATCAATAGTACATAGCTGAATATATAGCTGAATTACATTGACCGTTTGCACACTCAATGTAAAGCAAGAACAATTCATCCTAAAATTCAATCTATTGGGTATTAACCGTTGTCGTTGTGTTGCTTATGTATATTATTTAACAGAACAATTTTCAGCTGCTTGAAGGCTTTACAAATTCCCAAAACCAAGGCAAACTATAAAAAGTTGCGAATTCTTTGTTTTTGATTTTCTCGTCACTGCTTCAAGCAAACGACCAAATTTTCAAAATATGTTTTATATCTGCACACGCTCGAGCCGTTTTCTTTGTTTTTGGAAAAACGCAGTAGTGGGCAAGATATTGAACTTTCAAAATAAGCTAAAAAATCGAAACTGTATTTTTACGAAAAATTTAAAAACAGTCAGAGCATATAAATTAATGAAGCTTGCATGGAAAATTTCAAACAAATTCATAAAGGAATGAAGGAAATATTTAAATTCTAAATTTTTAATAAATTTCCTCTTGTGTAGACAGGATGCCGGCAAGCATTGCAGGCAAGCGCATTTGTTGCAAAACATGATAAAGAACAAATGTGCCAAATTTCAAGCCGATTGATCAAGTTTTTAGTTCACAGTATCTGTTCAAAGTCCACCCCGGTAGTGGTACTACCACCTTAACGAGTAACCAGCTATTAACTGCATGCAATTTGAAAATGGGTGAGAACGACAGTGCCGAAGCAAGAAAAGGCAATTTGCACCTGAACTTCCTTGAGTGTGGACTTTCATTCGGTGGTATGCTTGATAGCTGATGTAATCAAAGACTTTATGGTAGCTTTTAATGGGGAGTCTACTTTAGGGCTTTATTTAGTGATTTTAGGGAGTAGCACCGGAGCTGGTACGCCCTGACCTCAAGGGCCGATCATTTAACATCCGATAACCTGAATTTGACGCATTTACGGGCTATGGTTCAACAAGAAAAAATGTTTCCGACAATGAGAGCTTTCGATGTATACAAAATTTAACATATTTCGTAACATTTGAAAAACCGGTATTTTCGGATTATGGTTGTCTGTCAGAATCTCATGTTTGATCCTAGCAACGAACTGCGTGTACTAACCTGCAATATTTAAACCCAAAGTTAACCTAAGGTCGCCAATAATGGAGCGCAAACAGATAGTCTAACATTTTGTAGGTGTGTTGCCGCTTGCCATAGCCCTATGTTATTTGCAAAAAAACGCAAACTTTTATAATTTTGCTAAAAATTCAAATTTCTGCGCCAGAGATATCTCGAAATCGTGCAAAGATAACCAGGATCAATTGGTATTCGGTCTTCCGCTCTTTCTACTGAAGCACCTGTGGCTCAGTTGGTAAAGTGTCTGCGCGTTAAGCAGAAGACGCGGGTTCGAACCCCGCCAGGTGCCCGAATTTTTCGGGTGCCTGGTGGTGTACAACTTTCATTTCTTTAATTGTTCGAAATGTCTTGTTATAAGCTGTTCTTTCTAGGAACTAGAATTTTTGGTTAGGCCTTACTGCTTTCAGAATATTTCATGAAAGTTGGTGACTTCCAATTTCAACGTTGCAAAATAGTCAAATTTGGCTGTTCTCAAACTTTAAAAATTAACTGAAACATTTCAAAGGCTTAAATTGAAACTCCGCTTCCTACAAATCACCCTTCGAGATCTTATTTACAATATAATATGACGCTGTACTGCTCAGTTTTATCGTTGTCGAGATTTCTCTGGCGTGCGGAAAAAAATCACCACTTTTTCGATTTCATACAACACATGACGATCTCCACTTTCAGCTAAAATTACTCTTCATCCATAAGGGATTCGACTTAAATTTTATAAACTCGTTAAAATATACTATTTAGACTACAAAATATGTGAAAATGAGCAAAATTGGAGATGGTCGAAAACTCGGCCATAAAGGGGACCCTCCCTTAGCAGTATAAAATTCCTAGAACGATAAAAATAACTCTTGCTTTCACAAAACAAGCGTTAGAACAGAAATAATACAGAAATAAATAAATAAATACAGAATTTAGGCCACATTTGAAATTTCCGAGATCCAAAGGTTCAGCAAACTGGGCATGTCCCAAGCTTATCTACAGCTGCCGTTGGATGTCAAAAGTCAAATGATGACTACTCTTAGCACTGAAAATGGCATATTTAAGATGCTCCGGCTGTCATTTGGAGTATAGGAGGAGTTGGGGTTCCCCCTTGCATTTCAGACTGTCAACCAGCAAACTTCCAAACTTTACACCCACAGTACCTTGGGGTGGGGAGAACCCCTCCTTCCAAATGGACAAGTCCGGACCCCCCACTCAAAATTTTGGAGGCAGACTCCACCCCCAAATGGCCAAATCCCAGATCCACCTCACCCACCTATAGTTTCCAAACCCCACCCTCAAATGTTTCAAAATCTTGGCTCAAAACTAGGAAAAGTTCGAAATTTTCCGCAAAATAATATTTTTTCGAAAAAATGGAAAAATCGGTTGTAATATTGCTGATTTTTGATTGTAAATAGCGTTTTTGCAGCAAACTGGCAACTTTTCTTAAAATGTCGACAAAAATCCCCCCAAATTGGATTATTCCGGATCCCCTCCCCAACCAAAACTGGCAACCCCCGCCCACCCTAATTACGGCTACCCCCATCCCCAACGTTTTCTCAAGGTACACCTATATATGTTTAAACCCCTCCCAACGCCAAAATTTACTGTGAAACTATGGAGTGAGTAGTTAACGTCGGGTAGGGAGGAGCGCACTAGCGGTGACAGGGTATTTAAATTTAGAACAGGGGTCCGACCTGAAACTTCGCCGTAGTTGTTCACTGCAATAGACACATTGTCCGTACTTCCTGTGATTTGCGCATGTTCTCTTTTTCCACGCTGGAATTTGGAGTATGGACCTCAACCTCAGGGTCCGAGTCCACTGAAACACATGTGTCCACTGTAATGCGTTCTTCCAGTTTAAATCTAGTTTCCCAGTTACCTTTCTGTTACTACCATTTTGTGTTGATAGCAAGCAAAACCTTGGAGGATTCTAGACAGTAGATTCATGCTGTTACCTGGAAATATCAATGTCTACCAAAATGCTATTGGTTCCAACCATCCAATTTGAATCCATTCTGGTACCGAATTGTCTTTCAGATGGTTCGGGCTTTGCACTCGAGCTCCCACAAATAGGCGCATCAACGTGGTCATGCGTCGTTCCACTGTCCGTGGCCCACTTACAAATGGTATCAATTTCTTGTCCCGTGCCATGGTTAGTATGGTCTCTGTGACTTTGGTTCCAGCTTGACCTTCTCGGACCTCCTTCGCTAGCATAGTTTAGGTCCGAGCCGCAAAATCTCTGTTTTTCAATGGGGTCACAGGCTTCATGCTCAGGCATGTTAACAGGTTGTGCCATTATCGCATCGTTTTCAGCTAACCATTGTACCACCTTTTGAGTCTGGAAACGTGACGATGTCTCTGACTGTACAGAGCTTACCATGGCCAAATTCGTTCGCGAGTTAAATCCAGGAATGCCCACATATCTGTGAGGGCTATTTGTACTCGGTCCGTTTCGTGTGGAAGCTTGCGGATAGCCAACAAATCCTTTGATCAGAGAAAGATCGAGTTTCCCAGTTACCAGTAGATTTGCCTCATGACGCTTCGCTAGTTTCATCGCTTCTTCGAAGGTTTCCGTGTCAGATAAGTACTAACTGTTGTATGCGGTTTACCAAATTATTGACAAATAAATCCTTCATAAGTATCTTCTGCACCTCCAATCCAATAGTACGATAGGCATTCCTAACCAATTTCTGAATGGGTAAGGCAAAGTCAGAAATAGTCTCTCCTGCGAGTTGCTTCCTTCCGCAAGTTTTCGAACGACAGCAGCACTCGTCGGAGGCGAGTCACTATTTCCTCAGCGAACTACGTACTTTTGCTTGCAAGGGTTTTCCTAAGATCCCAAATCCGGGGAACTGAAAGTGGTCGAACGCACTTCGCGTGGCCTCAATGCGTCTTTGCATTCAAAAGTAGCTAATTCGTTAGCAGGTGCCCGTTATTAGGACTATAACAGCCCGAATGACATCATTACACGCGCGGTTCGTATTTTACAGATGGTTGAGAAAGGCGACCCACAATCACAGCTGGAAGCCGTAGCTGCAATTTGAGGGGATCTGATCAATCCACTTCGGATGTGGATACATATCCTCCGTATATCCGAGATCTGCAACGTCAAATGCAGAATCTCCAGAACCTGGTAATCCAGAAAACCGGACTGACTGTTCCTTCAGGATCCGAGAGGGCGTCTGCCTGTGCTATTCTGGATGATCCAAGCATGGAAGGCCTCGAGGAAGAAGATCTTTGCATGCTTATAGATCAGCAGTCACGAGGTAATATTGGTGCCGCGATGAAAATCGGAATGATCAACAGGGTTTTTCTGCGTGCCCCTATTGTGGAACTGATGGACATCATTGGTTGCGATGACCACACTATATCCGTACGAGTACGAGTTTGTGGCATCAATCCTCGTCGCGGATCTATGGGTCGTTTCACAAAAAACTTAAACTACTTAACTTAAACGACTTATCTTAAGGTACTGGTTTCCTTTCGGGTATTTTTCACTCATGCGGCTTTAATCTTCTACGTAAATCACTAAAACTTACGAAATAACCTATTTCCGTGCTCTTTAACATTCTGGGACCAGTCCCGTATTTTTAGGCCAAAAGATAAAAAAGTTTTGGTTTTTTGCCTTAGGCTCCCAGTAGGTAGTCAGGACATGGGATTGGCTGTTATAGCTGGAAAGAGGACACGAAAATAAACATTTTTGCTTTTACAACTTTTGAGCTATCTCCAGTGGTTAAGTCAGTACAAGCAAAAAACTGTTTTGAGGGTCAAAAAATGGCCATTTTTGAGAAAAGCAGTTTTTTTCAAAATTACTGCCACATATTAAGGACAAAGTTGGCTTATTTATACTCAATCGATACAGCGTCTCAATGCACATTTCATAAATGCTTATAAGCCGAACTTTATTGCTTTGAGCTAGAGATTTGGTCGAAAAACCATTTTGGCGAAACTGCGATTATTTTGTTTCGAACATCGATTTCTCAAAAACTACTCGACGGATTCTGGAGATTTTTGGAAGAATCGAAATTCGTACTTCTGCGGAGGGACGTTTTTCTTGGCTTGAGCTAAAACATCTCCAGTTGCGAGAAAACTGAATACGAATTTGCTAAATTTCGTGTCACCGCACATTTGCTGGATTTTCTGGAGTATTGAGGCTTGTTGAGCCAAATCCAAAAAAACGTCCCTCGGCCTATATGTCCTATGTATGATAGGACAAGAACAAATTTTGGCCGATTCTTCAGTCTTGAGAAATCGATGTTCAAAAATGTTTGGTCTATATGCATCCTGTTAGAAGTCAGCACGTCTGAAAATTTCTGCTATTTTTTGGCGAATTTTGCCATTTTCGTAAGCTCATGTGAATCTATAGCTAATAAGCTTTAAAACGATGTATAAAGATTTTTCCAACTCCCAAAATTGCGAAAGTTATAGTGTTTAAAAAATCACCCCAAAAGCACTGCACAAAAGGATACCAGCAACTTAAACTACTTAAACTTCTTAAAAAATTCGTTTCATAAATAAACGACTTAAACTACTTAAAATACTTAAACGGCTTAGTGGCTTAAACGACTTAACTTAAACGACTTAATTTAAGTCGTTTAAGTAGTATAGTCATTTATTTATGAAACGAATTTTTAAGAAGTTTAAGTTAAGCCGTGTAAGTTAAGTCGTTTAAGCCGACTTTTAATAAAACGAATAACATCGAAATGGTAGTTTCAAGGGGCTGGTCCGGTGTTTGCAGCAAACTTTGAAAGACTGTAAATTACTCAATTCTTGGAGTTCAACGATAGTCCTGATATTACTTTAAAGCTTGGAGTGTGCTTGTTGCAGAGTACACTACGCAGAGTACAGCTGGTTTAGTTCAGTGGTTCTATTTGGACATGCAATTGCATGAAAACAATTTTGAACATGGGTTTCTCCAAGTGTAGGAAAGCTAAAGAAAAGTGACCAGTTCCAGCTTCGCAAGAAACGTCTTCCCGAGGACTATCTTTTATGAAATTGTTTAACGAGCAAACAAGCTCAATATTTTGAGAAAACTGTAAATTTTGTCTGTTTCGCTAAAATTTTCAACAGCAAATATAGCTTAAAAGATACGGACCAGCTGCTGTTTCCTTTGTGCAGTGTGTTTAACTATAATTAGGTTGATGCAACTAATAAAATTACTAACATATTACTAAAAAGTAGGCCTTAGGCTTAAGTGGACCAATCAGTGAGCAGACACACCTTTACATAAATTATTCGTATTATGCATAAAATTATCTATTAGGGCAGCAAAAACCCGAGACTTGCGGATATAAAATTATCTATTAGGGTTGCTCTCGCAGCCGTTTTTTGGCTAAAGCGATAGCTTGTCAAAGTTACAAAGTGTTGGCAAAATCCAGGTTACGCATACATTTTGCCAATTTCTCCATTACAAAATGAGTTCATAATAACTAAGAAATGGTCCACCAGTTACTGGACAGAGGTATCGAATGATGTAAAAGATGTTTCGGCAAAAAATTACTTTAGCCGGTAAAAAATCTCAGACTTCACTTCTTCAAAAAATCATTTGTTTAATTAAATTAATTAATTAATTAATGTTAATAATATTAATTTCATTGCATAGTTAAAAATGTTCAGCCACATTTTGATATAAGATGGCTTCTTCGCTCCCAGAATTAAATGAATACTAATGGTTCAAAGTTGATGTCGCCAAGAGGAATCACCACGATAAGCTACCTGTAATTGTTACTTATAAATGTCAAAAAATTTTAGTCATGCTAAAATTGTTGTGTGCTGGAGCCAGAGCAAGCGCTAGAGTATTGCCATTGAGTCAAAATCATCTTATGCAAGTCAGCTTGTCAATTGTGTAAAAAACAATTTTTTCTCAATTGGGACAACATTTCCAAGCAAATCAAGCTTTGCTTTGTTCATTTAGAAGGCTTCTTTTTCATTTAGAAGCTGATACAAGCTAAAATTAGACAAAAAATTTAGTATCTGAAGTATTAACGGATTTTAAAAAATAGTTACGCTTGTACCGGTATTGTAGAATTAAAGTACTCGTTGAGAGCTTTCGAACGATATAAGAATGACTTTTCAACTCCCAAAATTGCGTAAGTTATGAAGCTTTTAAAATGGCCATTCAAATGCGCATTCTTTCGTTTAAGTAGTTTAAGCCCAGTAGATCTACGGAGCTTAAAAATGACTGATTTTGAACCGCATTTAAGCGGTCTACTTAAACTACTTAAACTAAGTAGATTTTATGAAAGCAGTTCTACTTAAACGGCTTAAAGTTAAAGTCGCTGAGAGTTTAAGTAGACCTGTATTTGTGAAACGCCACTTTACTTAAAGTTTAAGTAGCTGGTTTTTTGTGAAAGGGGTCTACTTAAACGACTTAAGTTAAGTCGTTTAAGTCGTTTAAGCCGTTTAAGTAGAAATCGGTTTCACAAAAACCACTTCGTTTAAGTTAAGCCGTTTAAGTACTTTTTGTGAATCGACCCTATGTTTCGCAACCCTAGATTTGGCACCCTGGCTTTCCAGGAGCTCTCGTCAACGGGGAACCCGAATTCCTCATCTGACAGTAAGCAGAAGGCACAGCAGTCTAACTCTGGTCGCGGAGGTGGCTACAAAAAGCAACACCGCGGTAAGGACAACCGTCCTGGAGGGCAAGGTGGAAAGGGTGATCAAAGCGATAGTTCCAGCCAGAACCAGGGAAACGAGTAACAGGGGACCGTGGACCCCAAAATGCCTCGCACTCTGCTGTCGTCCAAATGATTATCCCTAGTGGAACGGATCCGATGATCCACCTACCGACTTGCCCACCTCTTTCTTTGCCATCTGTCGCGAAGATCCGCTGCCGATTTTAGGTAGTGGACAGGTATTCATGCTCTCGGATCAGGATGGGCAAGGTACTGATGATTTTCTTTCGTAGGGTGAGAATTACCCAGATGAGTGGGCTTGTATCATGGGCTTCCCACGTCATGAGGGCCATCACTTGTTTGCTAGAACGGCTGGGATCTGTCTGGTCAAGACAGGGACCAGAACTTTAGCCACAGCCGTTCTGATAAACGAGGTCCTAAGAAAAAGCGGAACAATGGCAAGAAGAATGATCAAACGGATACGACGTCAACTTCTGATGATTACCCGGACAGTATGTCCAACTTGCAGAAGAAGTCGAGTCTATCGTTATCCGTCGGTGTTCAGGTCTCTTCCATGGAAAGCTATCTGTCTCTTCAAGAAGCGAGTCGGACGACCCTTTCGCGCCCACACCTGAGGCCTGGCAATTCTGAACTTCCTAAACTAACTCTGCGCCGGTCTACTGACAGTAAATGTGTAATAGACTCTGTCAGATCTTTACTGGATTTCTCGGATTTGATGGGGGGTCGTGATCTCCAATAAACTGTTGTTCTGTTCGGGGTCGTATGTAGTTGGTTAGGGCTAGAATAGACTAGGCTAGACTAGATCTGATCAGGATCCAAGACACGAGTCAAGGTCGGCACGCAAAGGATGAGCTTTGCTTAGATTGATGCTCCGGCTGTAGTGGTGTGCTGACAACCAGGGCTCAATAGCTGACCTAAAATGGGGTCAAACGGGGTGAGTTCGTTTTAGGCAGGGGAACTGGGATTTATAGTCTCAATGGGCGACTGTAGTTTCAACTCTAACCTCAATACGGATAGAGTTGGGGATCTCTGAAACGTACGCGAAAGCCGAAGCAGTTAGAAGGATAATTATTTATTATTACAAAACACACACACACACACACACACACACACACACACACACACACACACACACACACACACACACACACACACACACACACACACACACACACACACACACACACACACACACACACACACACACACACACAGAGTTTTACCAAATTCCAGCAGACAATGAATCACTGCTGTTATAGTCTTACAGTTTACAGCAATGCAAGAGACTGTCTGCCAGAATTGCCTTTTTGGTTTGGTTTGACTGGTACTTTCGCGATTAGGGCAGGTTATCCGGTTTCGGGGTCGTTACAGTACAATCTTCAGGTCTGTATACCCACTCTAGTGCTGATATGGGCTAACTGAACCGGTATCTTCTTGCCTATTCTCTGCAGGATCTGGCATTTCTCCTGCTGCCTTTCTTTCAACTTCTAATTTTGGTTCTTCGTTTAAGGAAAATGCAGGCTTTGCTCTGATGTTTTAGCCTAACTCAACTCTTAGGCTCTGTGCTAGCCTCTACTGTGACTCTGTCCCTTACAGTAACTCTTGGGACCACACACGCAAGTTAAACTAATTAACACCTTTTATAATCCGAATCGAGTGGGAGCGAGGTTGGCTTTGCTCTGGCGTCTCCGTATAATTGACTGCCCAGAATAACTGAATTTCAAGAAGAGGTCCGTCTCTGAAATGGATAATCACAGTTACAGGCTGGGAGAGTGTCGGTTATTGTCGGAAATGTCGGATCGGCTTCCTCAGATTGTTATCTCAAGATGAATACAAGAATACAGATTGTCAATTGGTTTATAGAGAGGCTTCAGTGGTGAGGATCAAAACGTAGGCTGTACCACTTTCACTGAACATGATGTTTTCGGATAGAAGATTACAAAAGAGACAGGTTTTAGGTTTCACGCAAAGTTCCCAAGATGAGACAGGTAGTAGCCGCTCTCTCCGCTAATCTGCGTTATTGACGCAACCCAAAGATGGTCCAAACAAGTACCTATTAGGCAACTGAACAGGGCTGGAATACTGGAACTGAGATAGCACTGGCAACAGGATCTACTTCCGGATCCAAAATACTACTGATACTGACACCGGCACTGATAGGACTGGACTGATCTCACGTTCCACCAAACTGATACACTGAGACTCGATCGCTCGCTAGACAGATGACCAGACTAAGCTTCAGGCAACAAGCAAAGGCGCTGAGGTGAAGATCCGGCGGGCTACCTGAATCAAATGGGTTAAAACCCATTAGAAACAGAGGTGGTGGGGATTAAAACCCCAGCAACTATTGTCCAGACCGATTGGCTTTCACGTGCGGGTTCGAGACCCGGATTGTGTATTGTGTAAAGCGTAATGTGTTGTTTCTGTGCTTTTAGGTTGAAAAACAGACGAAAACTGACATTTTTGAGGATCAAACGAACGAAGAGGACCAAGCTTGGGGCCGTCCCGGCCTACTTGGCTAGATATGCAAATGAGGCTCTGACCGAGCCTCTCAAGGGCATAGAGTCACGTGTGCACTACTCAGCATTCCCTACAAAA
The DNA here is from genome assembly GCA_030248195.1 of Trissonchulus latispiculum. NCBI lineage: Eukaryota > Metazoa > Nematoda > Enoplea > Enoplida > Ironidae > Trissonchulus > Trissonchulus latispiculum. Next base: position 10,725 of record JASAND010008699.1, read on the forward strand.
ATAACCTACAGCTAAACTGACCTACACTAACTACTACGTATTACCCAGTATAGGAAGTGTAACCTATTCGCTATGATTGACGGATAACACTTAATTAGGGGCCCAAGCCTGGCCACTGAACAGGATAACGTTGATTACTACAGATTATTACCTACTACTGCTTATTACAGGCTTCCTGGTACTAACTGAGGCCTATTTCACACACTACAGGCCTAACCGGACTTAATAACGATAATTATAACCCTAACCTGGGCTGGTAACCTACTATTGGGTTCCTAAACCATATTACCGCAATTATGCAAATGAGGTTACCACCATTCTTAACCTGGGCCTAGAAATCTAACTGGATAATAGTAGATTGCCCCTTTCATGCAGAGGGCCCGCACCTTGAATCAGGTGACTTACGCGGGCCTGACCTGGCCGTGGATCTGACATGGACCAGAAAATTGCGAGAATGGTTCACAAGGAGGTTCTGAGCCAGGGCAAGGATTTGTCTAGCTCTCTTAAAGAGCTTAAGTCCGAAGTCGGTAAAATCAATGTCCGTCAGCGAGTGTTGGAGGATCGTAGCAAATCCTTCAACCTGATAATCTACGGCATCGAGAAACCTGAAAACGAATCTCGGGAGACACTGGCGGAGACGGTCGTGAATCTGCTGAATACTGTCGCTGGATCCGGGACTATAGACTTTGACCGGGATATTAGTGACTGCCATCGACTGGCTAGAACGGCCAAACAAATTGCCACAGAACAGTCCAGGGCTCAATCATCGGTCCGGGCACCCCCGGCCGTCATTGTGGCGGTGACGAAAAAGAGACTTGTCATTAAATTATGCATTTTGGCTCCAATCTGGCTGGCATTAACCAGGATCGTATGAAAGAGAACCCGGACTGTCCGGAAATCCGTATTACCCGTCAGTTTGAGACTCAAAAGAGTCAGCAGATCGGCTGGCTTTCTAAGATGAAGAAAGCAATCGTGGATAATAAAATGGCTGATAAGGCTGAGGTAAAGATAGATACTAGATTTATAGACCCGAAAATTAAAATTGATAAAAAGGATCACAGATCGGTTATTTTTGGTGTATACAATGTTCCGGAAATGTATAAGAAGTTAATTCCCCCCCTATCAGAAACAGTAACAATTCTAGAAAGATAGTATGTATTAACTGCAAGTTTGTTATTTGTTAAATACTTGCATAATTAAATAAAACTTATGATTTGAATCGACTTCCTATAAATTAAATTTGAATTTTGGTATTTTATCCGCTATAACATAATAGATCTCATAAAATATTAGTTAACTAGTATCGCCTGACCATACACTTCAGACCACGGATTGGAACTGACCACAAGGACCCTTGCGTGTGGGGTTCACACGCACCTCTACTCTTCAATATGGCAGCACAACTTAAGAAAAATGGCTCCAGGGCCTCTGTAGCGGGGGAGCAGAATATAAGGCCCACCACTGGACTTCCGGATTCGACCTCGGACCTCTCAACCCAAACTCGGTCAGGCGTTACATCTAAATTTCATAAATGTGGGCATAAGACTTGCAACCTTTGCCCTATTATAAACGATAGTACTAAGATACAGGAAATATACGGACATAGAGAATATAATATGATAGATGACAACCCTACTACAGGACTCACTTGCTCTACTAATAACGTAGTATATTTTATTAAATGCGAAGGATGCAATATCGGTTATGTAGGTGAGACGTCACAAACTATTAGAAACAGAATAGCACAGCATCGACGATCAATATGTAATAACAAACACGGTTGTAAATACCTAATGCAGCATTTTAACAACCGTATATGTAAGACTTTTAAGGTTCAGATTCTAGAAAGACTTAGTGATACTGGGGATAAAGAAACTAATAGATTAAATAGATTAGAAAGAGAGAAATATTGGATTCGTAAACTTAAGACGAAATATCCCTATGGCCTGAATGAAGTTTTATCGGGACAAGACTATGATAATGCCGTATTTTATAACTTTCAGAAGAAGGATAAAAAAGGAAATAAAAGAGGAAAGAAACGCTGCATTAAATCTAAAAATAAAAGTATCTTTAATGCAAACAAATATGTAGCTAACTTGTACTTGTCCAATGCTAAGGATCCAAAAAACTTACGAATAAATATAATTAATAAAATTATGAGTCTTAATAAAAAGGATACAAAATCTTTATGGTTGCACATAATTGATAGAAATAAAGCAGAAATAGATGAGATAATAAAAGATTTAATAGTCTACAAAACATGTAGTCATAAACCAAAACCAAAAAGTAAAAATGTTAGATCAAAAATGTTTGTAAATTTTGTTAATCTAGGTATTAATTACTTGCACTTTAATAGCATATTTAACCACGTAGACGTTTCCAAAGCTTGGCCTGCAATTGGAAAACCCTCGGATAAAAATCCAGTGGTAATATTCTCATACGATAAGCCTTTTTCTATGAGCGTGTTTAACTATAAGCAATTCATAAATAAAATAAATATAAATGACAACATAGAATGTGACTGTCATATATCCCCTTTTAAAGATGAAAATCATCAACATGTTGTAACAGGTGATCCCGGTATAATTAAGGACAAAGATTTAAGGTGTTTCTTTGAGAAAGGTACCAAATACAGGCCTCCTAAACCTATTAATTGGGAGGAAATAAATAAAACTCTTAGTATCTCTATATATAGATATATTAGTTTTTTCCCCTTAGTGCCACACCCCAGTTGCTTTCGCGATGAGGGGTAGTGCCATACCAAATTTTGTACTGGGTCCACGGTATGGCACTGAATAATTGCATATCGCAATTACCCGAGGCAAAGGCAAGGCTACTGCCGGAGCAGAAGTGGCCACGCTGCTTTCACCGCATCGTGGACACCCGTTAGCTCCATTCAAAGGGGTTTCCCCCCTTGACTGGCCAACTCCTTGAAAATCTCGGATAAGTACAAATACAATTAGGGGGGATATTTGGCACCGAGGCGCCATTCCGAATATAATCAATTTCCTGTTGTCAGCCGACAACAGAGCACTTTGAGTTGCCAGATTTCAGCTTGAAAGACACTAATTGTTAAATTTCATTGACGGATCCGTAGGATCCCAAATTTCATGTTTGCGGCCGATTGATGCAGATGGTACCTTCTCCCAATCTGATCAGCCTGTGTTTGCGTAAATTATGTTGAGGACCAACCTTTCAGCAAAATATAAGTAATAGGTGGATATTATTATTTCATTTAATTATTCATTGAATTGACAGAATACCCGGGGGGACCTTTTTCACCCCCCCAGGTCTAGTGTCAAGCAAAACCAGGTAAAATATTCTACTGATACTTAGTTAAATCATTTATTAAAACATAAAAATTATTGTTAGCTTAGCTTAGTGTAGTGGTGGCTGCGGTGAAGAAGTATTCGTATCTGAAGCTGTTGGTTTCCCTGGCCAAGGACTGGTGAGTTAGTAGGCACAGGAGCCTGCTGAGTGCAGACTCCCCATTGTGCAATTGCAATAATCTAGAAACAAAGAAATCGGGAAACGGCGAGAGGCGAAGCTTTCATTATATTTAATAAAACCCCAAATGAAGTGCGCATTGAAACCAACTTCCAAGAAAATTTTTAAGCACATATAAAAGAAATTTTAAGAAATCCTAGCCCAAGTCAAGGGATTAATCTAAAGTATATGTGGTTTCACAACTCGTTGAAACTGCATTGATTTACTACACTGTAAAGAATCATGTCATAGTTCGCACTACAACATTGACAAAATGAATTTTGGTCCAACTCTGCAAAACCTTTCTTATTTCCTACTCAAGGACCCTTCTTTAATTTAAGAATGTAAAACTTAACTTATCTTTGTTCCATATACGCAGCCGTTCTTCGTGAAGTCATGGTACCGATCCTCGCTTTCGATATATTAGTTCTAAATACAAAGATAACATGGATGAGTTTAATTTATGGATACACAAAGTACTAGATCAATTAGATAAAACTATAGATAAAATAAAGTCATACGTCCCTAACTCCAATCCAATCCAATGAATCCAACTCCTAATCCAACTGTGAAAACATACAGTATTCTGAGCAAGAATTAATAGACTTACAACGTAAATATATTATAACTAGGGTAGACAAAGCATCTCAAAACTACGCATTTATATGTAAAAAATTTTATCTTCAATCTATTATAAAAGAAATTGGTCTAGGACATAACAGCACTTCAGATACATATGAACTCTGTTATAAACCCATACAGGAAATAATTGATAACTTAAAGCAACAGTCACAGCAATTTGGTTTTCCAGTAGATAATAATGATCTTGACTTACCCTATATACAACTAATTCCTAAATTTCACAAAAACCCAGTGAAATTTAGATCTATTATATCTAGTGCTAAGGCAATTACTAATCAAGTGTCTATTAGGATAGGCCAGGTTTTCAAGGTTATACTTAAAAGACTCAAAAATACAGTGAAGTCATAGCTAAGTTTAACGGTGGATGTTCTCCTTATTGGATTATAGATAATAACCAACCCATATTAGACGGGTTAAAACAAATACCAGATAAGAACGCGGCTAGAAACGTATATACCTACGATTTCACACAGTTATATTCAAACCTAAGACACACTCATATCATGGAAGCAGTGGAAGTTGCAGCTAAATTGGCATTTGGATCTTCTAATCGCAAGGTTATTATGTTGGAAAAGTCAGCCCATTTTGTAAATAATACTAATTCTAAATTTGCATTAAATTGCGAAAACTTTTGCAAACTGGTTAACTGGTTAATTTCTAACACGTTTTTTAAACTGGGAAATAAAGTTTTTAGACAAAAAATTGGTATACCTATGGGCACTAGCTGTGGACCTGTCATGGCTAACTTAGTTTTGTTTTGGTATGAGTTTAAGTACATTAAAACACTTACCCAAAAAATGGACACAGAAAAATTGGAACTTTTACAAAATATATTTAGATATATAGATGACATAACAACTATTAATGACAACGGAATAATCAAAACAGAACATAAAAATATATATCCCCCAGGATTAGAATTAAATTTAGTGAATGAGTGTCCCTATGCAGCGGAAGTGTTAGACTTAAGAATTAAAGTATTCAATGATAAGTTTACTCATAGAATTTATAATAAAAAAGACGATTTCCCTTTTAAAGCAATTAACTACCCGGAAATAGACGGAAATTTCTTTCAACTAACTTGTTACAAGGTATATGCCAACGAACTAAGTAGAATTTCTAAGTTAGGCTATTACGAAACAGACTTCATTGTACAAAGTGCACAATTAGTAAAAACACTTAGCAATAAACAATATAGTAACCGAAAGCTAAGACACTTTTTCCTACAAACAGTAGAAAAACTTTCCAAAACTCGACAATTCAGTTTCACCCCTTTAGACGGATGGTTACAGCTTACAAGTCAAATTGGATAGAAATATACGTTTAGCACTATCTATAAATGTTTAACTTCACCTCCAGAGGCGACTAGCGGCGAAACCCTTTTCATTTATTTTAAAGTTTATCTCAAAACATTTCTAAAAGACTGTGTTCCACACTGAACCACTGATGAGCCGCGCAGTGTGTGGATATGGTCTGGTTACGGTCGCATGCACTTACTCATATAGACTGTATGTATGTACTGTTTCTGTCTAAATGTTTTTATATATGTACACTTTTAACATATCAATGTTAATTTATATTAGTTTTCTACTTATTTTAGTTTATTAAATTCTTCATCGATCATTTGTCACAATTATGGGAAAGCCAAACGATAATAAAAGGAAACGGAAGAATGATGGTACGTTTTATATATTAATGAATTATTTCACACTATTGTCCGGACCGATTGGCTTTCGCGTGCGGGTTCGAGACCCAGATTGTGTATTGTGTAACGCGTAATGTGTTGTTTTTGTGCTTTTAGGTTGAAAACAGACGAAAACAGACATTTTTGGGGATCAAACGAACGAAGAGGACCAAGCTTGGGGCCGTCCCGGCCTACTTGGCTAGATATGCAAATGAGGCTCTGACCGAGCCTCTCAAGGGCATAGTGTCACGTGTACACTACTCAGCATTCCCTACAAACCTAACCTACAGCTAAACTGACCTACACTAACTACTACGTATTACCCAGTATAGGAAGTGTAACCTATTCGCAATGATTGACGGATAACACTTAATTTGGGGCCCAAGCCTGGCCACTGAACAGGATAACGTTGATTACTACAGATTATTACCTACTCCTGCTTATTACAGGCTTCCTGGTACTAACTGAGGCCTATTTCACACACTACAGGACTAACCGGACTTAATAACGATAATTATAACCCAAACCTGGGCTGGTAACCTACTATTTGGCTCCTAAACCATATTACCGCAATTATGCAAATGAGGTTACCACCGCTCTTAAACTGGGCTCAGAAATCTAACTAGGTAATGATAGATTGCCCCTTTCTTGCAGAGGGTCCGCACCCTGAATCAGGTGACTTACGCGGGCTTCTGGGGATCAATCTATAACCGGACAGCACATACTAACAACAACTAACAGTTACTAACAATCCTAACTAATATTATGATACTAACCGCAATTACTAGTACTAACTACAATTACTAATGCTAACTATAATTACTAAAACTGACTGGCATGAAACTAACCGTTTGCCTAAACCTAACCTGGTAATATAACTACTTATAATGTATGTTCTGACTGTTGTTATACCTAATTGCTAGCAAATATTATGACTTAACTAACTATTGCCCTACGGACTACACTCAAGACCTCCGCGAGGGGTTTACATGAGCAGTCCCATTCATACTGTTATAATCACACAGCGCACGTGATTTCATTCATACAGATTCACACATGCCACTTTCACACGCTCATTTAAACAGCAACCACACGCATATAATCGTACCTACACTATTTCACGCATACTATTTCAGTCATATACTCACAGTCATTCACACAATTATTCAGACACATTTATGCAACATTCGCACCTTGCATACTTGACTTCACTCACAACCTCAACTGGAGGAATTTACGTGAGGAGCCGCATTTATACAACAGTACAAATCATAATCCTAACAGTGCTAAGGTGATGCTAATTCCCAGGATACTAACCAAACTAATTCCTACTAATAACTGCGATTGCGTGAGAGTGCATTATAGTTCGGGAATGGCCCAGAAATGGCCATTCCCACGTGATCACCCGTGTGTATTTTTCTTTTGTTTGTGTAAAAGCCAACGGGGACAATAATTGCTGTTATAGCAATTATTACAGAAACAGGCTAAGGACAGCTTTTTGATTAAAGGGGGGGGGCCGGTATTCCCCTGTTAAAACCTTAATAATTAATAAGTTGAACGACATTTGAAAGTTGGTATTTCTGTTTTATAACATTTTGAGAGACCTCACATTTTAATCCGGCAATGATTAAAACAGGACAAGATTATAACAGTGGCTTTTGGCAATGCGGTGGAAAACGCATGGCCGGCAACTCTGGTTGCCGGCTGTGGGGGTAAGGGGGGTCCTAACCTGAAAGACCTACTCCCGGGGAGTGGCCTAACTCCCTTTCCTCAAGGTGGGTAGGTGAGGGTCCTCCCTTAAAACTGACTACCCAAGTTTATGTCGATTTTAGGGTAGAAAGTGGAGTTTTAGAGTAAAAATGAGAAGGTTAAAAAGAGGTAAAAGGGACAGTTTTAGAGTGAGGTTTGAGCAGAAATAACCCAGGACAGTTTTAGTTGTGAATGGGGCCAAAAAGGGGCCCTTTTTTAGAAAAGTGCAGAAAACAGGAAAGGTGATAATTTTTAGAGCTTTTTTGACGTGGTTTGCGAGGTTCAACTGCTTGCAAACCAATTGGAAAGTTGCGAAAATCACACTGAAAATACCCCAGAGGGTGGGGCGAAAGGCCCACACCCTCGCAAGTACAAATACAAAGAAAACAAAGGGCATTCGCCCAAAAATGTAGAAAAATGGTCTTCCGGGGTCCGAAGACCCCGGAGAATAGTAGAAGTGTTGGGACCCGAGGACCGCCTCTCAGGCATAAGGGTCCCCGGGTCAGAAGCAGTGCACCCCGTGAGCCGTCCGAAGACATATGGGCTCACGGGGGCGGCCAGATCGTGAGTGCCTGGCTGGCAGGATCTAAAATAGAAAACCCTATGGGGAATGGGGGGAAGGGGAGAGGTGCTATAGTCCAGGCCTCCATATAATTGGCGCAAGACACACCTCTCCCGGAGACATACGGACAACAATGGGGGAAGTTTAAAGCTAATCTAGTTAAGGGGAGAGAGACCAACCTCTCTCCCCGACTGCCAGCCAAGCACTGATTGAAAGTTGCTAGTTTCAGTCGAGACCCCAGTAGGGGGCTGGCCTTAAAGCTTCTGACAGCTGATTGGCTGCCTGGGATGATCACGCTTCTGCTATTGGGCTACCGAGTCGTGACCTACGGTAGCCCACAGGCGCGTCTGGCGGCTGGAGGACCCCCAAATTGATGAGAGCAGGTGACCCCTAATTCAGAAAACTAGACGGCCAAAGGCCGGATTTTTGATACCAAGTTTTAGGGGTCACTGCTGGAGCTCATAAATCTGGAGTAAACAGAAGCTCCCATAATTTCAAAACTCGTTCCTCCAGCGACCTACACAAAAGGTCTCCCTTGCTTATTGGAACGCAAGGGAGCCGCACCTGCTTGGTCCGTCAAGGACCCAAAATGAAATAAAGACGAGAACAAATTGCGAAAGCCTACTAAGTACCTAAGTTAAGGTGGTGATTCCCTTTGGTCACATAAAGTTTGCACCATTATTACTCATTCATTACTTGGAGTTAAGAAGCCATTTTTATATCAAAATGTAGCTTGACATTTTCTCTTTTCAATGCATGCCATGAAACTAATGTTGCTTTTCTAAAATATTTTTAACACATTTTAGAAGAAGTATAATTTTCCAGAATTTTTGCAGACTCAAGTAAATTTTTTAACGAGACATCGGTTATATCATTCGATACCTCCATCAAATAGCTGGGGTCGATTTTTTATTTATTGTAAATCGCTCTTCGTTGTAGAGAAATAAGCTGAAATGTGTGTGTAACCTGTATTTTCCCTACATTTTCCAAATTTGTCAAGCGATTACTTTAGCTAGAAAGCAGCAATCGGGGCAACTAAAAAATCGTCCCTGGGTATATTTGTGCAGAACGAACTAAGCTAAGTAGCAGCCCTCCAACTTGCATGGTGAATGCTCCACAATCTTTGGAAAGAAATTGGTCGTGTTTTTGCAAAAACTACATTTTTTATGATAGCAGCCTACAGGAATAGCTGTTGGAAGACGATCATGCGTCGGATAATTTGTCCCTGTGAGACCTTCAGATCGACGCCCTTAGTTTGATTTTACGGCTTGCGTAGTTCAAGAAATGTTGGATTGTTTGATTTCTGCAAAAATGACAAGTTTCTGACGCCAAAACAAGAAGATCGGCTATATCTCGCGGTAGTGAAAAGCTAGAAAGTTGCTTTAAAAAGCAAAAATATGAAGCTAAATGAGATCTTTCGAATGAATATATTCATAACTGTGTAGCTGCTGCCAAACTTTCAGAAATTGGAAAAAACCGCCCTGACCGGAAATCTCGAGTTTTTGAATCGGGCTTGCGCGGGGGGTGTTAGAACGCTAAAAGAACTTATTTTGGAAAGTTTCATTAAATTCCATCTTAATTTATGCCGCCAACCAACAATATGTGACCAAAAGGAATCACCACCTTAAGATTAAAAATATACAACTACCTAGAACTACTAATAAGTACCTATTACTAACAACTTAAGTACCTAGTATTGTTGTATCTGTATATATATATATATATATATATATATATATATATATATATATATATATATATATATATGTATATATTTGTTTACCTATATTTGTACTGAGTAGTGCAAGGCTGGATTCAGCCTTATATGGGTGGGGGGTCAGCGGTGACCCTTGTGAGGTCACTATTATGGGACTTACGTGAATGAATGCATGAATGGCATTCGTTCACGTAAGGTCTGGGAGCTTTCCACGCTCTCCAGACAAAATGACGGGCGGCCTAAGATGAAAGGCCGGCCCGTAAAAGGGAGAGAAAGAGGGAGGAGTTAAATAACTCCCTAAATGAAAGGAGATAAAACTAATACGTAAGGATTAAAATGTACTAAATTAACTTGTACTTTTTGTTGTTTCAGGGATTAGAGAGGAAGAGACTTTGATATTGTGTAAATGTTCTTATTTGTTGTGTAAATGTACTAATAAAGGGAATAACAAGGTGTTTTCTTGCTATTTAAGGTGGGACTATGCCAAAATTGGCCGTTATGCAATGCTGACGTGAAGAGGACAAAAGGAGGGGAATTAAGGGGGTCTCAATTACGACCGCCCTTGCACAAGGCTGATGTAATAGGGGTTCATGTAATCGTGGGAGGCCTCAATACGGCCATCCCACACACGCACAGTAAGGGTAAAAGGTCAAAGGTTCGAATCCTTGCACTAAGAGTTGAGCTAATCTAGTTAATTATGTATAGTTTGAGTGACTTAAACACCTATTAAGTTCACTAATTAATGTAATTCAAGGGCCTCAGTACGGCCGCAGGAACACGGTTAAGCCACACTAGTTAAGCCCTATTAGTTAGTTGAATTGTTGAGATTATAAGGCAATTCTGGCAGTTTTGACAGAACAACAATTACAGTGACAAAAATAGTAATTTCATTACAAATGGCAAAAATCCGAGGTTAAGGTGACTACGCCATCAACTACCCCGACCAACCAACCATCCGATTTGGACCTGGAACTCCCTTCAGCCCTTGACCTCGGTGTCCTGGACCCGATATGTTATTGGCGTACTGGGACAATTTTTTGACTCTCAGCGAATTCCGGAAGGAGGCCCAATAGCTTAAAAATTCCAACAAGCGGCTTAAGGCGGCGGCCCACATAACCTCCGAGCACTTGGCCCAACGTATGGACGAATTCGAAGAGGTATTAGAGACTTTTCTACAACATCCAAGGGTTTTACGGCTTCCGAACGGATGAATTAAAATGGCTCAAATTTGGCCCAAATGTATAAATATGCCTAATGCAGGGGACATGTTTTCAGTTTTTTGATTAAGCTACTTTGAGTATTTCATAAAAATTCAGATTTTGTAAATCAATATTTTACAGAATCTAAGCGAAGACAAGTTTGATCACCACTGGAGAGGCAGGATATATCCTGGCAGTTCCGTCCATGCTCTGCTCACTCAAACCTAGTGCACCTTGTATTGTCACTGCTCATAGCGAGCTGGTGCCTAAAAATATGTAACCGCTGAGATTGGCCGATTGACGACATCTAAGTAACTGTAACAAGATGGGCAATCCTGAGTTTTAAATATTCCATATTAAAATAATTCTAATTTGCCTCAAAAGCTGTAATTTCGCCTTGTGTTGAAAACAGGGATTCCGTATGGAGAAATGGCTCAAAACAAAATACGTGGTACGATTCATTTCTGCTCCAACAGGAATGAAAAATTAGGTTTTTCTGCTGGCGTACAACAAACAAATGATCACCCACAATGCCTTGCATATCCTTACCTTATCTCGGGAAGAACTGTGTGCGTATTTGTTTGTTGTCCATTAGCGAACCCATTCAGTCACCTTTTCAAATACCATTTACTTTTATAGACATAGCTCTGCTTTTCTGAAGAACGAAAGGACTGGGGGTAAATCGTTTCTTTTTTCCAATTGTAAACTTTAACTCAATTTACCAAGGTTCCTTCTAAATGATTGATTAGAGCTCATCTGCCCAGCCTTTCATATCAAAGCTGTGACGGGCTGGAAACAAACACGCCAACTTCTAACCAGGCTCTTTAACGCCTAAACCTATGTAGCCTTAAAGCCTAAATGCTTTCTCGTGGTTTTCGTGTTTCTGACATTTTCCAAGTTCTATGATACAACTCATCATTCTTGTCACCTTTCTGGCTTGCTAAGGTATGCAAGCTTTTATGTTGATTAACATGTAAATCATTACTGATTATTTCTCGGCATATAATTTTTCAGGGTGTTCAAAATATTAAACGACACGGGGCAATCTCGACATCCTTCGTGAGTTTGTCCTCAGTGCCATGAAATGTCTGCCTTGAAATCATAAAGATGGTAAATTGTCATAATTGTAGGCAAAAATCGAGTTAAACTTTACTAAATTTACATTAAAAATACTGAATTATCACGCCTGAACGAGGAATTTTTTCTCTGGTTTTGAATTCTTCGCACCTCCCAATGTCTCTCCCTTTCACGCACATTATATATGTCTTATGTCATGTTTTCTGCACGTTTTGGATAACCTAACGTTCTGACAGAAAAAGCATTGCGTCAGTTGGTAATCGCCTTATTATAATCAAGCTATTAGCGATTAGACTAGCATGTTTACCTGGATTAAGATACAGTCAAGAAAAGGACTATCTTAAAATGATTTCTTGTGAAAGCTTCATTTTCAGCTTCTATCACAGTCTGTAAGAGTGTATGACGTTTTAAGCTTGAGACATGATGCTGCTAACGCGTTAGCCTTATATCTTTGAACATGTTAATATGTCCGCTTTTCTTTCTCACTAGGATTCTTTTTAGATAAGAGAGTGTCCTTCTCCAGCTTTAATTCGATGTAACTGCCCAGGAGATTTGAGTCTAATCCTTGTAAAGCCAAAGTTTCCGTTTTGAACTTCTATATTCTTCTTATTCTGCATGGTTCTCAATTTACTGGGTCTCCGATTTTCATGAATAGTCCAACCATTGTTCAAATTGTGTTCAATTTTATGCTCTGTCAAATCTGGCACAGCTATGCAGGTAGTTTTCGATTATTTTTGTATGATTGTGTCTGTGTGAGTGGAGAAGGGGAAAGGATTTTAACTCAGATAATTTGGGTTACATAAGGACAGAAACAGTGTTACAAAACCAAACTAAAAAATCAGCAGTTGCATTTAAAGATGACTGCATAATAAGTTCTCCTGAACTTGAGTCTTTAACGAAGTCTGGTTTGATCTGCTGGTTGGAATTGGAAAACAATTTTGACGGAATGGGGGGACGCCAACACTGAATAACCTAATAACCTGCCATAGCAATTACCCGTAGTGTTCTCTAAGGCTATCAGACAGAACGTCCATTTCGTCTACTGTAACGCAGCTGTTATGGTAGCTCCATCAGACGTTCCTTGACAACCTCGAAACTGAGCCAGTGCGAGTAGATGTCATAAGCAGGATGCTAGAGGTTTTTAAAACTCTTGGCTTGAGATAATGCCCCAGTTGTCGCAAGTACGAATGAAAACAATTGACTATGGTGAACATGAAGATTGAAGGCTTGTCCGTTCAGCAGTTGCAGGTATTCAGACAGTATAGCCCGACTGATGATTTGACCGAGTAAAGATCAATTTAAGAGTGGTCCACTTTTGGCCGATTTTGCGACCATCTCCGATTTCGCTCAAGTTCACGTACATTGTTGTCTGAATGAAATATTTTAACGAGTTTTTGAAGTTAAAGTTGGACTTTGTTGAGTAATTTGAAGTTGGGGTCGGCATGTGTTAAACATGGGAAACGGAAAAATTGTGATTTTATTCTTTCGCCAAAAAATCTCTCGATGAATGTCATGAATCTGTATTGTTTTGTACTTAGTTTGCAGCTATGATCATGAGCTGCGGTACCTTGGAACTAGAATCTATTTTGATTTAGGGCCCTAAAATTTACTGATTTAGGCCCCTAAAATTTTAAATTCATTTGAAGTAAAGAATGGAAAATCATCAAATTCCAACGTTTCTTGTCGATGAAAAATGGGTCGTCAAAAAAATTGTAAACTGCTGCAATTCAAAGGCCAAGTACTGCCCAAAACTGCCTTTGTGCACTCATGCCTTTAGATCTACTGGCAGCATGAATCATGCTGACAGCTATATCCAGTTCTTCTCAGTGCGACAGTCGGGACCCTTGGAGTGCGGACCTCAAATTTAAGAAAATAGCGACTTTTCAAAATACTTAAATATGCCACTATCAATCGAAAGCTCTTAGTGCAAGGCTGAACTATGGCTTGGAATGTTTATGTTTCATAGAACTATGGCTTGAAATGCTTCTATTTTAAATTAGCCGCTGTTATATGGTTCAAGACATCCATCAGTGGTGTCAGTGGTCCTGCGTCCCCGTAAAATCCGTTATCTAAGCTTCAGATTATGCCGCTGGTTCGAAACGGCGCGAAAATGCTTTTATTTACAGTATTTAGACAAAAATTGCTCCCTATAATCAAACGAAACAGTTGATGTTGTATATGCTCGTTATATTGGCTTTGGAACTACCTCAGTGGGCAACTCGATGGTCATGGATCCCATGAAACAGAGATGCGCACAGGTGTTTCCTGGCATCCGTCTAGTCAGCGATTTAAATGGGTTCCAACCTCCCAGGGGCACGGTTCATAGCCATGTTAGATCAACACTGACGTATCTGGAGTCCTTAAATTATGTTACCGAGCGGTGTGGTCCAACCCCCCACATCTTTTCCAACTGTCACAGGTGTAGAAATTCATACGTAAAACAGCTAAATTATTTAATGTTTAATAATGAAAATTAATTCTTACGTATCAAAATTATGGAAATTATAAGTAAAGTTAAACGTACGTACCTACCTAAACTCTTTATTCTTTGGAAATATTCTAAGTCCCAGCTATAGTAGGACTTTCTTTCTTAAAGGTTCTTATGGTAGTCGCTGAAGGCAGGCTAAAGTCAGCAGTTCTTACGTAAAGTTTGCAGTGTTTTCTTATTGGTCAGAAATTATAGGGAAGTGGCGTGATTTTGCTAGTTCTTAGAATTGTGCTGGTTGATGTATAATTTGCTCCCTTTTTCGTGTTTTTATGTTTCCTGTGCTGTTTCGAAACTTGTCAGTGATGTTACGTAATATGCTCCGTCAGAGAAAGGCTTGAAAGAGACCGCCTTAGTTTTTATGCTTTTTGCTGGAAAGAGCTTTCGACTTTTTGACAAGGCGTCATTAGAAAAGAGGTTTACGGTAACACGTGAGAGGCGGAGCTACTAGAACTATAAAAGCTTGTGTTTTGAGTCATTGTTGCTGGTAGGCTGGTGTGCTGTTCCTGGTTGCTCGTTGCCTTGCCTTTGTCTGTACCCGTGAACTGAACTCTGAACTTGTCTTTGTTATAACCGTGCCCTCTGCTTCATAGTAAAAGCCTAGTGTGTTCACTGATGCCTAAGACGAGCAACGATCCACACTTATAACCGTCATAAGGCCTACACGGACCAGATTTTCACGCTTCCACAACTGAACTTTCGAAGGACCTCAAGGCCTCGTGACATTTGGTAGCAGAGCGTGGTTGGCTCTGTCTACTTCTAGATCCGAAGAAGCTGTCAGTCAATCAGCCAGCTACCGCCAGGTGAAGAATCCGGAGAATCGAAGACCAATTGCTCCGTCAGCAATGAAAATCATCGCAGCCTCCTATCAGCTCTTGGTAATCACCCTCAGTGTCATCAGCCCCAGCGTCATTTCCGATCAGCTTCATCAGTCCGTCATCAGAGCCACCGAAGTCCCAGTCAAATCCTGCCTGCCGAATCGAGTCCCCAGAAAATCGGAAGTCCGAAACGGCGGAAGACCAGTCCTACCTACCAGAAATCCGATGATCCGTCCCACGATTAATCAGAATCCGAAGGAAGACTCAGCCGAAGAAGAAGGCTCAGACGACTCCGAAGACGACGAAGATGATCCGCCCGATGCCAGTCACTGGATCCTATCAGATTCCTTGATCAGAACTGACGAACCTAGACTCTGAAGCTGAAATGATTGACTCTCAGAAGGACAATTTGGTTTGTATGTGCATGCTCTTGACTTAGACTTTGTTTACTGTATTATTGTAAAGTAATTTTGTAAGCTCCAGGTGCAACCTTGGACAAAGAGTATAAAGTAATAACTCCCGGTTACACCCTGGGCTAGAGTGTTGTAGGACTGATTCCTGATGCGCTCAGGCCAGTCCAGGGTCTTGCTGATTCCTGATACGCTCAGGCCAGCCAATAGAGTAGCTGATTCCTGATACGCTCAGGCCAGCCAAGAGTAGACTGATTCCTGATGCGCTCAGGCCAGTCCAGAGTTTTCTTAGTTTCCCTAGCCCTGTGTTGCTCCAGGTTCTTCCCTGGCCAGTCCTAGTGTTTGTTCTCCTCCCGGTTATTAACCATGGCCAGTTTGAGTGTTAGCTGAGCTATATGTACTGCTTTTCCCGGTTCAGCCTGGGCTAGTAGCAGTCTTGCGTCCCCCTCCTCTTGCTGATATTGTAGTGAAATATTGTATCATGTATTGTTCGGATGGAGAGGGAGGGGAGAGTTGGCAAAAATTCGAAAGCATAATTTTGTTCAGCGAGAGAAAATTTCAGTGAGTATGAAAGCAAATCTTGATCATTTTAGACAGACAAACCAGAGCTCTAACAGTTTTCTTCAAATCTGCGAGTTTTTGAATTTAATTCAAGAGACAGAATTTTAACTGAAAATGGGTGCTATACATTTACACGTTTCTGGGATAGTTTTACGTAATCGCTAAGTCCACAGACTGACTAACTGATTTTGAGAGCACAGAGTGAGACAGATCAGCCCTCTATTTTTGCATTTGAGCTGAGATTTGAATTTGAAAACATAGTTGAGAATTTAGACTCTGAAAATTCGCACAGTGAGTTAGCAGTCACAGATTTAGGAATTTTATTGCCGTTTTGAGTAGCAGTTTTGTAAGAAGAATTTTTGTTAGAATGTTCCTTTTAATTTCGAGAACTACTGTGCAGTTTTTGTAAGAATTTATGAGTCTGCATTTTTAGCGAGATGTTAGTAGCGATTAAGTTTAAAGGTCCGAGCTAAGTTAAGTTTGACTTAATTCAGGTTTGAGTTACGGCACCAAACAGATGCACTGCTGCGTAGATTCTGAAGTTTGAAGTTTCTAAGATTTCACTGACGTGACGTACCTAAGATTGACGTGTACTTCTTTCATGAGCAAGAGTAGTTTGAGCTAGATGCGCCTAAGACAGTTTTCCTGTAGTTTTGCCTCCGATTAAGGCCTGATGTAGTTTTGCCTTCTGATTAAGGCCGTTGTTTGTCCTATGCTGCGGGTGTAGTGACCTGACGTTTGGGACCTGCGGGTGTCCCCACTGTTTTGAGATTACGTTCCAGTGCATCGAATTTGAGTTTTAGCTTCCCATAGGACTCTATAAGAAAGTAAGTGCGCAAAGCCGATGTAGTACGGTAGAAAGGTCGTCAGTTCAGTAAGTTACTGTAAATGACAGAATCAAGAATCAAACTGAGCAATTTTAAGCTGAATTTTGCTAAGTATCTGCGCAGCGTAGAAGAATTTTTTCCTGAACCGAGATGACTGAGACTGTAGCAAGCGAATTAGTCTAGCGCGTGATTTTCAAAACCGTTAGCAATTAGAAGACTGCCGCGTCGTAGCGTAGTGCAAGTTTGGAAATAAGAGTCAGAGTTGCAACTTGTGGAAACGTTTGATAATTAAAAGCACTCGTTCGAGCGATTGACTTAGCATTTTAAATAATTCTGAGTTTTAGGTACGCAATTTGCAAAGCCACGTAATTTTTAGTTTTAATGCAAAATGAGAAACTTTCCCTAAGGCTGCACTGCGGCTTGAATTTATATTCTGATCACAGCTCGAAAATCACACTCGAACAGTAGAAAGAGCAAGTGGATTAAACTGAACTTTAACACAGAGCGAGAATACGTTTAGATAAGCTTATAAATGAGCGCAAGTTTGAATACAGTAGCCATGTTTTATTCTCCAAACTTGGACTCAGAAAATAGGTGGTAAAGGGCCCATACTGCTTATTTGCTGGTGCAAAAGATTACCGAAAATTTTAAACTGTATTCTGACTTGATGTAATGGCGAACACTGAATGTGAGTGAACAAATTAGAATATCATTCAGAATATAAATAGGCTAGCAAGCCTTTAAAGCAATTTATGCTGAAGCTGAAGAGACTGGTTAATACATGAGCAGCGTTTTGAAAATGCTTGAATAATTTGAAAACTCGAAAATCTAGTGAAAACTAATTGTCGCTCAATGGTTCTACATGGACGGGACTGCGCAAATTTTGTGCAACAACAATAGCAATTTTCGGAATACAGCATTAATTAGTCTAGTAGAGATAATTTTGCGCAGTGCGTTAATTTTTAAATAGGAGAGGTTGATGTAAGAGCCCTGACAAGGATTTCCAGGTACTATCCTTGGCCAACTATCCTTATCAGATGGTCTTGCGGAAGCAAGAATAATAGTGTGAATGAAGAATAGTTTGTGAAGTTTGAATTGTGTATACGTGATTGTCCCGTGTTCCAAATTAACGAAGGTGTTTCTGTGTACGGTGTAGTTTTGTATTGATTTATATTTTGTACTATTACTCACAATTTCGTTGTATTTTTTGGGAATCAGAATTTTAAAAAATGGGAATTGACTAATTTTTCAAAGTTTTGCTTTTTGCTTGGAGTCCAAAGCTTGTCACTTCAACACAGAGCCTTGAGTCACAGAGTCTAGGGCTAGGCTCCACGGATTACTTGCACAGTAGTGAGGCAACTGCAATTGAGATATCGTAAGTTAGCTCGCCTGACCGATCCTGACAGGTTCGTACAACCTCCCCACATGGCGACGAAATGTTTGACGACGCACAAGCTGGAACTGGCTGAATGTTGCTATGCCCCAGACCAGTTGCACCCAGCGCGTCCCTGCTGATCGGCGGCATTCGAGACTTTTTGAGTGATCTAACAGTTAGCCACATCCATATAAGCTTTCGTTTCTACCGCCCTGACTCCGTAACTCGTTAACCGTCGGTTTCCGCAATAAGCTTTGAAACTTCCAAACGGACTTTGTTTAGTACATATAAGAACATTAATATTTTCTAGTAACATAGCTAAAAATTTTACCGCGCAACCAGTTAAACCCATATTATATACACCTTCTTGCTACTAGCGTACGTAAGCAACTGTATATATACGTAATGACTAAACCCATAGTTCAGACAAGAAGGTTCCCTGAATCTTTAATCTTTAAATGTATATACCACTTGGACCGAAACAATCTGAAATTATCATTTTGTCTACAGCTTACGTACGTAATGGCATAACCGAAATGAATTCTTCAGATCGAGGACTACGGAATCAAACTAAATAAGCTTTCCCCAGACCCTTATGCCTAATTCGTTCAATTTACCAGAAGCTAGCCAGCTACATATGAGTTCTAGTACTAGACCATTACGTATATATCACTTAAGCTGAGGATGGTACGGTGTATGCAACCTTAATATAAGATAATATCACCGAATAGATTTCTGCCGGCAATTTTTAGGAAAGAAGCGGGAAATACTTAAACGGCATTTTAAGACTTCCGAAATCTTAGTGTATTTTGTATTTTATATATATACTCTATACTTATTCTTTATACTTTATACTTATATACTTTATATATCTTAGTATATTTCAGAAACAATTTTTTTACAGCGGCTTTACAGCAAGTTTCAGTGGTGTGAGAAGTAATAATTAATTTTAGGACGTTTCTATAGTTAATTAATTCTATAGTAAGGCTATAACAGTATATGCGTATTAGAACTCTCATGGTTTAGGCTCCGACGCCTAGAGTCGATATTTCTTGGCAAATTAGCAGCTACATAAATAATATTGCTAAATGTTTTAAATTAATTGGAAATTTACAGGTTATTCCTCGATTTAATTAGAATATTTGATGCACAAAGTAAGTCGTTAGCTATGTACATAAATTTCACACACGGTACTAGATAAAGGAAAAAAGCACAGCTAGATTTCTTAACGGAAAGATTTCACGGAGTTACAAAGAGCGAGCCGTATAAAAATTAGGGCTTCTCAATGATAGCTTAAATTAAACTTCGATTTTGATACGCTTTCAATCAGCAAGGTAAAAAAAATCCATTTCGCTACGTATTTTTCTTGCAAGGTTACCACCCGTTATCCCACCAGAACCCAGACATGCCAAATAGTAATTCAGACAAGCAGCCCACGTAAGTTATAAGTTAATAGTGGCGGCATAAACTATACATAGATGCCATTTAAAACTTTAACAGTTAATGTTAATAAGCTACGTAAGTAAAACTGCCTTAGCACAAATAATTTAAAGTACGTATTTAAACTTTATTAGCTCGGTTTAATGAAAAACTTATTTAGCTTACCAAAAATTCCACGTCCTTTCAATGATTTTATAGATAAATGTAAAAAAGTCTTTTCGAGAATTTCGAACTGTTTTTTGATGTTTTTCTGATCTGTTATATTAACACAGCGTGTAGCATCATAAGAAAACCATCTTCGACGCTGATTTTTTCTGCCATAGAAGAAAAATCGGAACTCTGAGGCTGTTACGTTCAGAAAGTCCACAAAGAATTATTTTGATTTAAAAAGAACCTGACAGTAAAAAACTGATGGTTTCGAATGCCTTAATTGCATATAAAATTTCAGTAGCAATTTCTAATCGGAAGGGTCAAATGTATGGACATATACGCAAAAGTGCTTAAAATGCAAAAAAGAAAAGGAATATATCGTACCTAGGCAGTTCCGATGCGTTGTGGCGTGACATACAGGTATTGGCGAGTCCAATATTTCAGCGAACCGAGACTGGGCTAGGGTTAGCGAGACCGAGACTGCCAAACCTGAACATACATTATAATGTTGTACTGATTCTTGACAGTTTCTAAATTGACAAATAAATTATTAATTTGCTAATTAAGCACCGACTGATTTATCAGTCTTTCAAGGTTTAAAATTTATGGTTTACACTTCAAAAATGAAACTAGAGGTGCTTTCTGCAAACATGTTCTGCTCATTAGTTCTTTATATATATATTTATAAATTATACAATCTTCCATCTGAAGTTGCCGGTAGTAAATTTTACTAAAGTTACGTTTTTAGAAATAACAACATGATTCTTTAGTTAAATTTATAACCAAATATGCTGAGATAATTTATTGAGTACATTCGAAGAGTAGTCTAACTGATTTGCTGAGACTAAAGTCTTGACTGCTTTTAAAATTCCTTAATATCTTACTATTTTTCCTCTTTCATTTTACTGAAGTGATTGAACTTTTCTAATCCAATATAATTTTCGGTTATTTCAAAAACATCTGGTTAATTAAAAGCTAGTAAATAAACAAACTTAACTCAAATGTCCAAGTTCGGAATGATAGCATTTGGAATTTTACACGTACTGCGAATGTCAAATGGAATGGGTAAGCAGGCGATTGTAATGAAAGAAAAGGCACAATAAGCAGTTTGCTGCTACCTCCAGCTACTCTTGCAATCAGCTGGGCCGGCCAACTGTTTCCGGTCTTGGCAAACGATTCTCTTTACCTTTCTCCGCCCAGGAGGGCGTTTCTTTTTGCAACAGGAGAGAGTATGATATAAAAATAAAAATTTTAATTGCAAAATTTTCAAAATTGCTGCTGTTTTATCGAATGGCTAGGTTGGATTTAATGATAAGTCAAAAGTTAAAGTTAATTTTCGGCACAAATTTGTAGTAAATATACTTGTTCAAGCACCCCCTCAATTTGCCAAAAAGTTGCCAAAAACCTAATTGCCTAATTTGTTCCGGCCCAGTTTCTGTTCTTTTAGGTGTCATTCCAATTAAAAAGCCTAATTTGTAACACAAAACTTAAATTGCCAGCTAGAATTATATGCCCAATACTAAAGTTTTGGCAAAAATTTTAGTGCACAGCTTACGTATACATAGATGTTTATATATTAGCCGCAAGCATTCGTACGTAGTAATTATATACAAGCAGTAAGGATGCTAATACATATGGACATAGGTATACACAAACATATAATAGTCCACATAGGCATTGAATACATACCAGCATATCACGTGTACACATACACAGCAACACTTTGACTTAGCACACTAAGCACACACAACCACTCCCAGTTGCTATAACACTTCATTTTAGCAGTTCTCATTTTAAGCCCCAGTGGCGCAACGGTTAGCATTTTGGTCCCATAAACGGACGATCCCGGATCGAATCACAGTACCGACAGACAGCACATTCTTTTTCTATTTCTCCTTGGGGATAAAACAGAAACAGAAATAATTATATTACATTGACCCATTATGTTTGTATATGCATACTTTGTCGTATATTATTACCGTAGTTGCTTTGTAGTGCTTACTTGCTTGCTTATATATATCCTGTATTGCTAGTACTGTAGTATTAATGTATTAATGTTTGGTTGAAACGGGAGTTTCAACTTCCGAAGGGGTGAGTGATGTCACAGGTGTAGAAATTCATACGTAAAACAGCTAAATTATTTAATGTTTAATAATGAAAATTAATTCTTACGTATCAAAATTATGGAAATTATAAGTAAAGTTAAACGTACGTATCTACCTAAACTCTTTATTCTTTGGAAATATTCTAAGTCCCAGCTATAGTAGGACTTTCTTTCTTAAAGGTTCTTATGGTAGTCGCTGAAGGCAGGCTAAAGTCAGCAGTTCTTACGTAAAGTTTGCAGTGTTTTCTTATTGGTCAGAAATTATAGGGAAGTGGCGTGATTTTGCTAGTTCTTAGAATTGTGCTGGTTGATGTATAATTTGCTCCCTTTTTCGTGTTTTTATGTTTCCTGTGCTGTTTCGAAACTTGTCAGTGATGTTACGTAATATGCTCCGTCAGAGAAAGGCTTGAAAGAGACCGCCTTAGTTTTTATGCTTTTTGCTGGAAAGAGCTTTCGACTTTTTGACAAGGCGTCATTAGAAAAGAGGTTTACGGTAACACGTGAGAGGCGGAGCTACTAGAACTATAAAAGCTTGTGTTTTGAGTCATTGTTGCTGGTAGGCTGGTGTGCTGTTCCTGGTTGCTCGTTGCCTTGCCTTTGTCTGTACCCGTGAACTGAACTCTGAACTTGTCTTTGTTATAACCGTGCCCTCTGCTTCATAGTAAAAGCCTAGTGTGTTCACTGATGCCTAAGACGAGCAACGATCCACACTTATAACCGTCATAAGGCCTACACGGACCAGATTTTCACGCTTCCACAACTGAACTTTCGAAGGACCTCAAGGCCTCGTGACACAACGGATGATCCGATGTGTGGAGTTACCGTGCCGAAGACGTATGCTGGACTGCTGGATGCCGAAGTACCCTCATTAACTTTTCAGCTGGCGAACCTGGAAACAACAACAACAACAACAACAACAACAACAACAACAACAACAACAACAGCAACATGTTATATGCGAAAGTATGCGAAAGCTGGCTTGAGTTGGCTGGAGCACCCTCTTTTTTGCTGATATTCAAATTTTACTCAATGAATGATTTTACTCAACTGAACGAAACAACTCAAATCTAAACTTGAAATGCATGACATGTGTGGCTAGTAGAGTTGTTGGCCGGCCGAGGAAAACCCGGCCGGCCGGCCCGCTATGCCGACAATCCGGCCGGCCGTTTCCGGCCGGCCGGGTCAAACGGAAGACGGTACTTGATTTTATCTGTTATACATAACCCAGGAGTAACTGTATGCATCAATTAATGCTAAATATTTTGCAAAATACACGAAAAATAGGGCAAAACTGGTACCGGCTGGCCTTTTTTGACCGGCCGGCCGGCTGGAAACTGCATACCGCCGGCCCGGCCAGCCGGCCGGAAGGTTTCGGCCGGCCGGCCTGGTTCACTAGGTCGGCCGGCCAGGTCAAAAAACCGGCCGGGCAACAACACTAGTGGCTAGATTGTGTGAAAATGAGCGAAATTAGTGATGTATGATTTTTTCACGATGGACCCCTCCTTATTTATGATTGCACATTGAGGACAATGAGGCTAGTTTTAGTCTACGCTAGACCGTGTTATTTTTGTATTTTCATTTTAGAACTGTGCTATTCATGTGTAACCGAACACCTGCGATCAGATTTTGAACTTTCACACCCAGAATTTAACAGATACCTCAGCTCCAGAATCAATGTACCCGATAATCGAACTAAAATCTGTGGAGAAGTATCTGGAAAAGAGAAGCGTCATCTTCCAGGCGTAAATCGACCTGCTTGCAGGGGCAGCTGTGTGAAGTTCAAAACAAACTATCCAGGATGTAAGTTGCATTCAATTGCTTATCAGGATTGTTTACCTGGAACGGTACTAGATGCTTGGTTGTGAGTGAGTACAACGCGCATGAATTAGCCCTGCCTCACACTTGACAGGGGTAGGCCCGCTACTATATTTACGGAAAATATGCCCAGAACTAG
>JASAND010008700.1:0-13914 GCA_030248195.1 Trissonchulus latispiculum
ATCCCCGTAACTCTGGCCTAAGCCGCCCGTTTGTTAGTAGTGATTTGATATAGAAGACAAAAGAAGAGATTAAACAAAATTGTATACTAACCCCATAAACGGACCACGAAACACCCAACCGGACCCCCCCTTGTGTTTGACCCTCTGGCGACCGTATAGCATCCGAAAGTCTATTGTTACTAGCATTTCGGGCTCACCCACAGACCGGAACCATTGTGCTACTAACCCTTTAATTTAGTTAATTTAAACTGTTTAGTAGCTTTCTTAACTGATATTGTATTGTCCTTGGTAAGGAGGACGGAAAAAGAGTTATAATCTATTAACACGAACACAAGCATGTAGGGACTGCACGAAAGAGTTTAGTAATTAGGTTTAGTATCTAGTCAATTGATTAAGAAAGGAAAGAAAGAGGAATATAGCAGAACTGAGTTTAGTAACCGGAACCTTGTCCCTATCAGCAATTGGTAACTCGAGTAAATCAAATACTGGCAACTCTGGCAAACTACTGTTGTTTGTCTGATTGTTCATACAGCATATAGTTTATAACTTGTAGCTTGTTTTATTCCTTGTACGCACTGTAATAATTACTTTGTAGTCTGTTGTTATCATTGTCACTGTTAATATCATAATTATCATCATTAAATTGTTGTGTCCTAATACGGAATCCTTTTGTTAGGACATAAGGTTCAGATCAAGATTTGGATTCATAGCCCCCCAGCACAAGTAAGTGAATAAATTGAACCCTTGGACCTGACAAAGACATCATCATCATCATTCTAGAATCTTGATTTGGCAATCAAGATTCTCAATCAGTGTTCTTTGATACAGACCTGATTCACCCATCCAGAAACGGCAAGTGTCGACCCCGCTTGCTACTGATATCCCTTGGATCCCCATCATTATCAAACGAACTCACGCCTAGACCCCATCCAGGTTGACCGCAAGGAATCTTTGGTTTTGGACAAATCACCTTCCGAAGATCCTGTGCCTAAGTTTATCCTAACCGATAAACGCGTCAGCCTTCCGTGTGATCGAAGTGGTTGATACCCACCCAGAACCAGTCGTGATAGACTGTTGCGGAATTTGGAGTCCCGATCCTACCCACTTCATTACACGGTAAACTACAGTTTTTGGAGCCCCCAGTGAGGATAATCCTGCGAAGACAAT
Source organism: Trissonchulus latispiculum (assembly GCA_030248195.1). Classification (NCBI taxonomy): domain Eukaryota; kingdom Metazoa; phylum Nematoda; class Enoplea; order Enoplida; family Ironidae; genus Trissonchulus; species Trissonchulus latispiculum. Next base: position 1,168 of record JASAND010008700.1, read on the forward strand.
CCTGTTGAAGAAATCTGCCAGTGAGGAACGCATCACGACCCAACGATCTCATCATTAAGATCAAGAGAGGATCAACGCTAACCCTATCAAGGAATCAACTGAAACCCTATAGATCAGTCCTAGAAGAAAATATGGATCAGTTCAACCCTGCTGATGAAGACGGAAATGGACCCCCGAACATGGGCCCTCAACATGGACCCCCTGGCCTTCCAGGAGCACCCCCTCCCTTTAATCCGCAGATGCCACAGTTGGTATTTCCTCAAGTGCCTATGATGCCAAATGGGAACATTGAAGATCTTCTAGGCCAGCTCCGTGACAGCATTCAGAATCAGGCCATAGCCGCCTCCTACCGAGATATGCCTATCTATTCTGGAAAGGATCATGAAAATTTTGATGATCACCTCGTCAACTACGAGAGATTCAGTCAGCGACTCAACCTGGATGATTATCAGAAAGTCATGAATATCTCATCAACTCTCAGAGGCAGAGCTGCGGAGATTTTCAAGTGCATGCCCAGAGGCGCCATGCAACAGAATGACTGGGAAGCCTCTGTCCGAGCCCTCAGAGAAGTCATGATCCCTCCAATGACAGATATGCATGCCACAGCCAAGCTGTTCAGCATCCGGCAGATGCCACATGAGTCTGTCGCGGATTTCTCTCTCCGACTACAGAAGTATGCCCGGATTGCTTGGGAAGATCGAGGAGATCCAGATATGTTGGAGGACATCAAGTTGAAAGCCTTTCTCATTGGACTGCGGAATGAGTTCAAACCGCATGTTCCAATGGACACTGCAGATTATTCTCAAGCCTTTAAAAAGGCCCGAGAAGCGGAAGGTGTCTATCCCGGAGAAGGAACGCCTGCATTTTTGGAAGTGGATCCAGAAGCAGCTGTATCAAGTGGAAATCTCACTGGTCCTGCCCTCCTAAATACCATCAGCTCCCTGGTCCAGAGCACAGCCGTGCTTGCCAATGAAATAAAAGAAATCAAAATTTCTTCTCCTGAACAATCAAAAGCCGCCCCTCCTCCCAGAAGAGGAAATGACAAAATCCCTTTCCCCAACGATTTCAGATGTTTCAACTGTGGAAGAGCCGGACATTCAAAACGTGAATGCAGATCACCCGGAGGTGGAGCCTACCGACCCAGAACTGATTATCCAGGTCCTCCACGCAATAACTACAATAACAACAACAACGGGAATCCCAACAACTTCCGATCCAACAATGGACAGTTCAGAAATCCTCAAAATGGAAACGGAATGAATCGGAATTATAATGACCGATATCCACCCCGAAACGGACCCTCCGGACAGCAGCAACAGTACCCACAGCCCAGACCTCAATGGAACAGAAATGATGGAAGAAATGCTGCCGAAGCTGTTCACGCTCCCTATGGATCCAGATTTGCCGATGTAGGTCAACAGAGGAATGCCCCCTCCATGATCCAAGTTATTGGAGCCGAACCGGAGAGGAAAACCGCCTATTTCCCGCCTGAAAATTCCAGCCTGCCCATTCAAATTCTTCAACTGGAACAAGAAATCAAGGATCTGGGAGGCCAATACTTCTCTATTCCTCCCTACGTGAAGATCGAACAGCCCAAGGAGAAATCCACGTATACACTGAATACAGAGAAGGATTCCGCGGATCCGGAAACTGAGCGATTGAATCGTGAACTTTACTCCCTGCCTATGTACCAGAAACCAATGTCCGTCACCTATCCCCGCACCCACCGATTGAAAGAACCTCAGACCATAGAGTACGGTTATCCTTCCCATGTGAAACAAAGACTTTCACAGGATTCATCCTCCACCTCCTCACCCACTGAGGGAAACACAGAAAAGGAAAATTCTCCGGAGCAATCAATCAGTGAGCCAACCCAAATGATTCAGTTGCCAATGAGAAGGTTCCCCGGACCTTATGATGTAGAACGGTCAAGAAACCAAACACGAGGACGATCATTGGGACGCGGACGAGGATTGCAAAGAAGCCCCCGGTGTCATGATTTTGCTCAGACCTACCCTGCTCCCAGGTTTCAGTCAGTCCCACCCTCAGATGTCTTGGCCATTGGATTGGGAGAAGCCGTGCGGGAATTCAGAGTACAGCTTGGATTATCCCCCACTCCACAGATTGGACCCATTCTTAGTCATCAGGATAATGGAATCATCTCCCTCTATCCCAACCCAGCTCCTACAGGTCCGAGACCAAACCCCCAGATTGATATGCCTACCGTGATGCAAAGTGCACGAAAGGTTCTCGCGCACGGCAGTATGGCAATGGATCTACTGCATGCTCCCTTGGTTTCTGAAAAGGAATTAATGGAACAAAAAGAGCAAGACGACCGGAATCAAACGGAGCAGGACAGGAAACCACAGGTTCAAAGCCCCGTCATCAACCAAGACAAGCAAGAATGTCAGTCAAAACTTACCCCTATAGATATGGGTCCAGTCGTGAAATTTGCCCGAAGAGTTTTGGACCGATTGGGAGAAATGCTCACTGAAGAAGAACTCCTACAAGCCCTAGACCCCAGTATCTTCATGGTCCAAGGTGGAACCTCATCCCCTCCCCAGTTGGAATATCAAATCACCGATCTCATCAAATACCCAGGGAAAAGTAAGTTTAAGCCTATTGATCAGGATGCCATCTATGAAGTCAGCAGAAGGATATTGAAGAAACTGGAAAGATCAGTTTCTGATGAGGAATTTTACTGTTGCCTTGACAGTGATATCTTGGAAGCTCCTGAAGAATCTCCCCATGCTGGAAGACTCGATTTATGGGTGGAGAACCTACTGGATCCCCCTATCCCCCTGACGTTGGGCCTAATGGACGACAACAAAGAAAATATTGATCCCTCCCTCCAGGACAAAACATTTGATCTATTTCAAGGAAAATTGATCCAGAATGATCTCATGGATAGCCTAACAGATACATCCAGCTCAGAAATGTCAGAAGACACAGATGAGGAATTGGATAATGCTACAAAGAAGCTCCGAACTCGAGAAGTCCGAGTGAAACTCAATGCAGTTGAACCCACTGTTATGAAAACCAGGAAGAATCGGAAGAGTAAGAAGAAACGGAAGAAAGTCATCAAGAAAATAAAGAAGGCAATCGGAGAAGTCCATATTCCTGAATCTGATCTCTGCCCCCAAGATATCAAGTTTCTCCGTCGACTCCTAAAAGATGTCCGGAGTAAGGAAAGAAAGCGTGCCCAAAAGGAAGAACGTCGTATTTGGCAGATGAAAAGAGAAAGGGAACGATGCTGGGAATCATATCAGCAATTCTTACTTGCCCGAGCCCGAATGGAAGCCCTACACCCCGTCAGAAGAACGACCGATCCTCCGATAGTGCCCAAAAGAAGAACTCCCACACCAACCCACAAGAATAATCTCAGATCAAGCTCTGTCCCCGCTACCGTACGACTACCACAGAAGGAAAAGATGGATCTGTCTCCCCCCGGGGATGAATATAACGGATCCCCTATGTCTAAGCCACCTAATAAAGTGAAGGGTTCAATTTCACTACCTTTTCCCATCCTCATAATGTGGATTGCCTTTGGATTAATGATAGCCATGTTGGTCCCCTGCATCCAAGCACAGGAAAGTGAGGACTATTTCACTCAAAAGGCTAAGGCAATGAACACCATGGTATCCACCAAATGGGGATTAGCCCTATCCCCTAAAGGATTGATGGCAACCTACACCAAAACAGAATATGTCCCAATCCTAATTCATATGAAAATGCCCAAACCTCCTAGCACCAAGAGAATGAAAGCTTGGCTTTCTTTCTGTGCCCTTTGTGAACAACACTCGGATGAAGTGCCTGAACATTTGGTATCCAGATGTGATCAATGCGGACACAACCCTGAAAAGGATAATGGCGTCTCCTGCTCTGCATGCAATATACCCTACGCCAATGCTACTAAACAAATGAGGGAACATTGCCAGGCCTGTACTACATATGGACAACGTGTGAATAATTGGCTCCGTGACTGCCCACATGAACTCCACCTGAATCAACTAATCAACAAAATCACTGAGGAATACCACGAGATGTATAGTGGAATACTTAACACCAGGTATTATTCATCCGTAATGAAGATCATCTGCGACAAAAGCCCTATCCTGTGTAACACCTCACAACCCAAATATCAGGATTACAATGAATCCCTGTATGCGGATCATGGGTACCAACATGTAAAATCTAAATTCCCTCTCCAGAGATCTAAGCGAGCCGTTGGGACCATTATTGGCATAATTGGACTTGGTATGTCCATATCCAACACTGTTAATCTAGGATCCATAAAAGATAAAGTCGACGCCATTATTGAAGCAACTCAGAAATTGGACGAACAAGTGATCGCTCATACCGAAGCCTTGGAAAAGATAGTCGAAACAAATGAACAGGTCTACGCTTTCATGCATTACTCGTTACAGGAACTGCTCGGATTGATCAATGCTGCACGATGTGAAGCTTTGACCCTGAGTACTCAGGTGCATTACTCGTTGATTGTGTCCAATTTCGAACATTCCCTTAAGCACAGTATCGATAGTGTCATGGCCGCAGGATTGGATGGACGAATCTCTCCTAGCCTCATCAACTATAAGATCATCCGTGATATAGTGAACAATCACGCCCAGCTTAACCAAACAATTCTGAGGGACGAGCCTAGCCTGATTTACAGATTTGGAAAGATCTATCCTGTACGAATGGACATCAGAAAACTACTTTTTGGGTTTATTATGGAAATACCCACTCCCACACGAGAAGACGTAGCACCCATCTATGAGGTCAGCAATGTTGGGTATAACGATCCCTCAAATCACGCTCAGATGAAGGCGCCAGTTCCGCGTTTCGTTAGGCATGAAGTCACCCACCGCAGCTCCGAATTCTCTGAAGTCAAGCTTGGAGAATGCCAATCATCACCCGGCTTATGGGTTTGCGGACCGGAATCATTAATTTCAACACCTCAATCGGCCTGTCTTAAAGCCATCGTTTCAGCCACACCTATCGATTCTGCAAATTGTAGACAACAGATGATGGTGAAAGTTCTAACTCCTGACACGGATTTTGCCTCCACACCAGCCGGTGTATTGATCAGAACTAGTCATCCAGAAATTATGCTTACACAAACCCCTCAACTGCAACATGTGTCACGAGGAGAAACAATCTCCGTCCCCAGTAACGGAGTGATATGGCTAGAGCACGGAACTTACAACCACATTATAGTTGGTGATCTGGTACTAACCAGCGCAATAGAAGTGGTACAATACTCAGCACCTCTCATTACCTACAGAGTTCCCTTCGAAGCTCCTGATTTGGGTGTAGTACCTATCCAATTCACCGATTTGGAACGAGCAGAATATGAAAACAGAGCTGTGAAGAAATTGCTGGAAAAACATCATCGTACTGCACCGCTCGTCATCCACCCACTCAACATGAACGTTTGGACTGGTTTCATAATCATTCTTATCCTGGTTGCGGTGGGAATAATTGTTACCATTTGGTTTTCCCCGTGTATGAGTGAATTCAGGGAAAATCTTCTCCAACGGATGCGCGGATCGTGTTTCGGTTTAGGACAACGACTGAGCAGATTTGGAACAGGAACACAAAGAATTCCCACCTCTCCGCCAACTTCACCTCCTAACAGCTCAAGTCCGTCCGGACCGCGTAGTCAATCACCCCTGCTTGAAGGACCATTACACCCAATTCACGCCATCACAGAAGGCAGAGCTAGAGGGGCTAGGCCTCGTTCCTATGCTCATGCTCCTGGAAGAGGACAACTAAGATTTGAAGATATCCCTTTGGAACCACTACCACCCTACCCACCTCACTCTCCAGAATCAGGACACCCTAACCCTATCAGACCTAGAAGGCCACTATTGTCCGGACCAGAAGAAGAACATCAAAGAGATGAGCCATTCCACCAACTTCACCAATATCGAGCCGGATCATATGAACGGGAAAGTCCGCCATTGCGTGCTGCAAGTCCTGACGTTGGAAGAGCTGGAGCTCGAGCTGTTACTCCACCGCCGTATCAAGGCAATCGGCCTAGAGATCCGTCAAGTGGAAGAAGATCCCGGGATCGCATCTATAGTTTACAGGATACACCCGAACATCTATCCGAATACAGATCCCCTAGTGCTTCCCCATTGTTGATAGACATATCATTACACGGTGTTGTAATGACAGCCCTCCTGGATACAGGAGCTAACATTACCGTTATCTCTGATGGTATGGTAAAGAAACATAAATTGCCCACAATTGAATTGGAAAAGCCTAGATGGAGTCTGTCTGCTACTGGACACCGAATGAACATTGATAGAAAGGTCGAAGGTAAAATCACCTTCCCTGGAACTCCAAATTACCCTCCTGTGCCGCATACGTTTTTCGTTAGTGAGAACGCCCCCCAAGACATCCTATTGGGAACCGATTTCCTGGCCAAATTCCACGCCTCTTTTGAAATCTCTGTCCATACTAATGAAATTAAAATTCACTCAACCCACCCACCAGGAACCTTCTCGATTCCTATATCGACTCCTCAACACCCATTAGAAACCGCCTACAGAGTTACCCTGATGGAAAACTTTACCTTACCAGCTAGATCTAGAGCAATCATCAATGCAATGGTGGAAATCCCCCCTGATGTTATCCTAAATGTGGAAGGAGACTTTGACCCTCACCCACACAAGTTTAACTCCCCTCATCATCCAGATCGTCCCTTAGCATGCCTCCCTGCGAGAGTAAGATTAGATTCAAAACATATCATCATATATCTGGAAAATTATTCCGAGGATCCTATCAAGCTATATGCTAACGAATGTATCGGAAGTGTTACACCACAAGTGCCGGACCGAAATCATCTGAAAGAGGACGCCGAGGATGGTTGTCAGTTTTATTATGTCCGTACCCCAAGCCAGGGCGTTCTGCACCTAAACCATGTCATGGACTACTCTGAAGAAGAATTCCCTAGAGTTACCACTAAGGTAAAGCGAGGTCAACTTCTCACCTATGATGATTTGCCTGAAGTTTACAAAGAGATGCCACGTCCTTCAGCCCAATTGACTGAACAAGAAATTGATCAGTTCTGTGAGTCTCTAATGAAGAATGAAAAAGTATTTTCACATCACCCCTATGATGTGGGGAAGTGTTCAGTTTTTCAGGCTACCATCAATACCGGAACAAACTCACCTTTATATTCCCCTCCCTACAGATTGCCGGTACATCTGCGGGAAACCCTGTTAGAGGAACTCAAGGAAATGCTGAAACATGGATTCATTAGGCCTTCACAAAGTCCATGGGCCTCACCTATGCTATACGTCCCTAAACCAAATGGAAAATGGAGATTGTGTGTTGATTTCAGACGAATAAATCAAGTTTCACAGCCCGATATTTATCCTCTACCACGAATTGATGACATACTGGCTGCGCTAAAAGGAGCTAATTATTTTAGCACACTGGATTTGAACAAGGGATTCAACCAGATAGAATTAGACGAAGAATCTCGAGCCAAGGCGGCATTCAATACCTTCCATGGACAATTTGAGTATAACGTACTCCCCTTTGGATTAAAGTCAGCACCCGGTAACTTTCAAAGATGTATGGAACGAGTATTGGGAGACCTACAATGGAAGAAATGCATCATTTATATCGACGACATCTTAATCTTCTCCAAAGACTTCAGTGAACATCTGGAGATCATGCAAGAAATCTTTGATCGATTAATGGCAGCCGATTTGAAGCTGAATACTGAAAAGTGTTCATTTCTGCAGACACAGGTAAAGTATCTGGGGCATACTATCTCTGCGAAAGGCGTAGAACCTCTGGCCGACCGAATCAAATCCATACAAGAATTTGCCCAACCCAAATGCGTGAAGGATGTGGAAAGTTTCCTTGGGATGTGTGCCTACTATGCTAAGTTCATCAAAGGATTCGCCTCACTGGCCAGCCCTCTATACCAACTCAAAAAGAAGGAAAACAAGTTCACTTGGAATGCTACACATCAGAAAGCTTTTGAAACATTGAAACAAGCCCTACAAGAAGCACCTGTATTGGCTCATCCTGACATTGACCGTCCATTCGTTCTGCACACTGATGCTTCTGATCTTGGCCTGGGCGCCGTACTGTCACAAGATCAGGAAGATGGGAAAGAACATCCTGTAGCCTACGCTGCCAGATCCCTGAAGAAACATGAAAAAAATTACAGCACACATGATAAGGAGTGTCTTGCCATCAAATTCGGAATACAACATTTCCGACATTTCCTGTATGGAGGACCACCCTTTCTAGTAGTTACTGACCATTCTGCCTTACGATGGCTCATGACTGCCCCACCTCAGAATTCACGATTAGCTCGATGGAGAGTCGAACTTAGTGAGTATACTTTTGATATTAAGCATAGGCCCGGAAAACACAATAGCAATGCCGATGGACGAAACCCACTTACCTATAGATAGGGAGTGTTAAATTGCGAAGAGTGGAGATGGAGAAATGAGAAGAAGAACGAAGAGGACAGTATAGGAGAAACCCCAGGGAAAAGAAAAAAAGGGGAAAGTAAGTAAGGATGAAGAGCAAGAAGAGAGAGGATATGAAGAGAGAAAAGAAGTGGAGGAAGGGAAGGAAAGGAAGGAAGAACAGGGAAGAGAAGGGGAAACAAAACCCCCATGAGGGAAAGGAGAAAAAAGAAAAAGACCCAAAATAAGATGGACGAGGAAAAGAAGAAGAAGGAAGAAAGAAACAGAGAAAGAGAAGAAAGAGAGGAATTGGAAATGAAAAGAAGGAAGAGAAGGAGGAATAAAGGGAAGAAAAGAAGAAAGAATAGGAAGAGTAAGAAGAAAAAGGAAGAAGGTTATAAGAAAATAAAGAAAGAGGGAGAAATAACAGAAGAGAAGAATAAGGAGAAAAAGAGGGAGTAAGGAAAGGAAAGTGAAAAAGAAGAAGGGTGTTGGAGAGAAAAGAGAAAGGGAAAGAGGGGAAAACCAAAGGGAGGGGGAAGAGAAGGAGAGAAAGAAAAGAAGAAACAAGAAGAGAACAGAGAGCAAATAGTAGGGAGGAGAAGAAGAAAGAAGAGGAAAAAACTGAGAAAACAAAAGAAAAGGAGCATACCCCATAGATAGGGGGGTAGAAAGGGGAAAGAAAGGAAGGGAGGATATTAAAAAAGGAAAGGAAGAAAAGGAAAAAGGGGATACAAAAGGATAAGGAAAAAAAAGAATAGAAAAAAGAAAGAAAGAAAGAGAAGAAAGTTGGTTGGGGGAAAGGGAATTGGAAGAGGAGGAAAGAAGGAAAGGAGGGGAAATAGTAGTATAAAACAAATGAGGGAACATTGTCAAGCCTGTACTACATATGGACAACATGTGAATAATTGGCTCCGTGACTGCCCACATGAACTCCACCTGAATCAACTAATCAACAAAATCACTGAGGAATACCATGAGATGTATAGTGGAATACTTAACACCAGGTATTATTCGTCCGTAATGAAGATCATCTGCGACAAAAGCCCTATCCTGTGTAACACCTTACAACCCAAATATCAGGATTACAATGAATCCCTGTATGCGGATCATCTGTACCAACATGTAAAATCTAAATTCCCTCTCCAGAGATCTAAGCGAGCCGTTGGGACCATTATTGGCATAATTGGACTTGGTATGTCCATATGCGTCTATCAAATTGTTCAATACAAAGGTGGTGCTCACATTCCGCTGTAGTCGTACAATGTCTACGTCCCCGTAGTGGAATTTACGTAAAACTTACCATTTAACTCACGGAATCTACGTTCGCTTACGTATTTATTGCTACGTGGCAAAAGAAATTAGCGTAATACAGTATGGCCTACGAAAGGAATTTACGTGCACGTATTACTACGTATGGAGTTAATGTAACCTTGTTCTGCTCTGACGTAAGATTGGCGTGCGAGTACTATGTGTACGTAAAGAACTGACGTAAGGTATTTAGTAGAATACGACAAGCTAGAATAACAGCTGCTGAGTCAATTGTGTAATTAAAGTTAAACAGTCATAAAATTGCTGAGTCAATTGTGTAATTAAAGTTAAACAGTCATAAAATTACGTACATGTAGTTCACTGGGTACTTTACACCTTATTCAAAGGTAGAACATTAGGTAGAACAGAACTTATGCATTACGAACGTAGCACCTATAGTCCTACGTAACATTATAGTTATACGTACGCTCACAGGTCTACGTTACAGTTGACTTAAAATTTTGAAGTAGGTGTTGACATGTACGCTCGGAATTTACGTCTGACTTTACTAAGTACTTTCGGAATCTACGTAAGCGTAGAACTGATGAATGTACGTGTCAAGCGGAATTAGTAACATTACACACACTGTACGAGCGGAATCATATGTCAAAAATGAAGGGCTACGTCGGAATGTGAGTACCACCTCTGTACTGAACAATTTGATAGACGCACTTGTCTTTGTGAAGTATAATAAACAGGGGGAGGGGTTTGATAATCTATGCTGTTCAGATAGGGAGGGTTCCAGTCTATTTGTTCCCCAGTTTCTTTTTGTTTCGGGCGCTCCCTATTATCTGTGCCTATTTCTCTGGTAGCTATTCACTGGTAGCTTGTTTTTCTTGTTGGTCATGTTTTGCCATTTACCAGTTTGCCTTATTGTTTTGCCTTTAATCTTTGTTTTTATATTTCTACTGATTTTTGTGTTTATCTTATTCCCTATGCGTAATAAACCGCTAGCAAGTATTTGTATTTGTTGTTTTCTTATAGGACCTTAGTTGGATTTCTTCCGTGGGGTTTGTATCTGTTGGGCTGGGTCCCCCAGTGGGTAGTGTCCCCGTTGTACTCTGCTCTTTCTGTCTGTTCGGCCTTGCGCGTGGGGGTCCATGCGGGTGTCTAGTTGTGTTGTTTTCCAAAAAGTATGCAGTCGTTTCTTAAACGTCGTCAAAAGTTGTCAATTGTTTCGTTTTGTTTAGTCGCTTGTTTCGTATGTTTGTTTCGTCTGTCCAAAACTGGTTTAGTGTTTAGTTTCGGTCACAGCCGACATAGTTTTACCCAGTCTAAGTCCGAAGTGTCAGTCCGGACTCGTCTGTGAGCCGCGCAGTTCGCAGGCCAATGGGGATCGTCTGGCTCCATTTTTACTTTAGCTAGTTCTAACAGTCTGTTTTATCTCTAAAATTACTACTTGGAGCTCCAAAACTAATGTAATCCAGTTTTACCATTGTCTAATATTCTGTGGCACCCGTATTGATCGCCGCGCGGGGGGCCGGCGGCGGAAAAGAGGGGGTATTTTGTGGGATATTACCCATTGGGGTACTGATAGCTAGCTGCGCAGCAGCGCAGCACTCAAAATTATATGTTGTGCTAACTTCACACATGTGATGTAAAGTATACTTTATCTGATGGAATTAGATAACCCTGAACTATTTCGACAATTGTCTTATGAATGATAAAAGTGATTTCTTTTGGGCTAGCTACGCCAGTAGCACAAAGTATATATAAGGGAGAAAAGTGCAGGCTCAGTTCAGTTGTTGTTCTCGTCGGTGTCTAACAGGTTGGGGGTCCGCTTTAGTACTGGGTAGGAGTCGTTCTGGCCGAGTTTAGGATATAGGGAGAGAGTAACGTCCTCCCCTCTGCTTTGTTTATTATATTATCGTGTTCCCTGACAATTCTATAGTAGTTTCGTATATTTGCTGAAGAGTTTAATATGAATATTTGATGTTTGATTTAGTAAAGTCTAGCGGTATTCAAGTTTATTAGATCTAGGGACGGTCGCTTAGGGCCCACAGATAATCATTCTCTATTCATATTTGCTAACTTATAGTACTCTCGCTCCTTCTCTCGACTGGCTAGGCTTAGATGTCACACACTGAACTCTTACTTGCAATCTTTACTGGAGTCTGATATTAGTTTATTACAGAGGTACACACGTAGTACTTCACAATATGTATATAAATATATATACGTATGTATATATATATTCACATATATATATATACATCCATATATGTATATTAGTGATGTGTATCGGCTCGGATCGGCAGCCAAAACCACCTACCGATCCGACCATAATTTTAATTTTGAATTGTAGACACTTAAATTGTTATAGTTTCCCATTTCCCATTATTTTGCAACACTCTTCATCAAACTTCGCATCTGAATCTCTAATTCCGAAAGTCCGTATCAGACACTGCAGCTGCAGAGTGATGCGCAGTCACGTTTGAAAAATACGATTTCTTAAGTTTTAGATGTTTAAGATCTGGTGAGAACTACACGAAACACAGTGAGAAGTGAGAACTATGCAAAGATAAGATTAAATTGAACAAACTGGGGAGTGTAAGACCAAAAAACGTGCGTACAAACTTTGGTCGTATTTATAAGTAAGCAATGTATAAGTTTATCGTTCGTTAATGGAGACGACATGGAAAATCGGAAAAAATCCGGAATCCCGGATAATTACGGAAAATCTTAAATAATAAAAGGTTTGCTAAAATTTATGCACATTGAAGATTTACACTGGCTTGCACCAACCATTTTTAACTCGGTGTTACGTTAACTCGGTGTTAACAAGAGATAACCCGCAGTTAGACCGTTGCACCAAATTAGGTTAACGTAACTCGGTGTTAACCTTACGGTTAACTCAGTGTTAGACACCAAAAAGTTAACCCTCAGCGGAAGTAGGGTTAACCCTTATAGCGCCACAATTTTTAAGGATATTACTGTTATTTTTATTGCTGAATTAAATTCTATGGTAAAATATAGGTAGTGAGTGATAATT
>JASAND010008701.1:0-10378 GCA_030248195.1 Trissonchulus latispiculum
ACCTGGACTGGAGATAGTTCCAGGCCGGCCCAAGACAAGCCTCGCCAACGAGATTCGACCTAACGTGGCCCTAACTCAAAAATTGACTGCCAGATTTAAATTTAGAAAAGTTGCCTACCGAACTAACTAAAACTAAGCCCTAACTAAATAAAAGACTAGGCCAAGTGGCCGTATATAAATTTATTGGAAACATAATTTAAATGATAAGAACAGAAGAAGGAAATTTAGTAAATAATTAGAATTTTAAATATGGATCGAATAAATTTAGGCTCCCTCCCTTACCGAATTTCGGGGATCCCCCACCCAGTCTATCCCCAGACTGGGAGGCTTCTTCTTTTCCTCCCCGAAGTTCGAAGCTCTAGGGGACTCAAAGCATAAAGAGAGACTTACCAATCTCAACCTGGCACCGGGGACTGCAGGAAAGTAGGCTTGAAAAATCCAACTACCTCTAACAGTGAGAAATGTTCCCCTTTTAAAGCCCCAATTTTGGAATATGCAAATTAGATTATGCAAATTAGATAGAAGTTTGCAGACGAAAAGCGTAGACAAGGAAGTAATGCATAACACGTGAATTTGAGAGAAATTGGAAATAAAATTATGCAAATTAGGTAACACATGAAATTTGTCAGTAGGGCATCCCCGCCCTACTGTACATGTCCCCAGGGCTTACCGCCCGAGCTCCTGCGAGGGAACCAAAGATATACCGGAAAAACAACTAGGCGAAACTACATTAGTAGAAACTCGAAACAAAAAATTTTAGCGAGGCAATACAGGTATAGAACCATCCCCGGTTCCGGCTAAAAGGCGCCTGGACTAAAGGCCAACCACGGGTGGAGCGCCTGTGAGGACCGTCAGCTATGTAGACAGCTGGGATTAGAGCGAAAAAGTTTTATGAGTAAAACAACCGGATAGGGTGTCATTGCGCGGCATAGCGAGATCACCCTGAAACAGGGGAGCGCTCGCTTCACGACATCGAATCCCCTCAATTGTGGGCGCAGACTCACGAAGAGACTACGATGCCGTTACAGTGCCCATGACAACACAACTATCGAATGGTTAGGGAGGCATAGGCCGCCGACCCTTCCAGTTTTGGTAAGTAGAATTTTAATGGGCAGGGTTCGTTGGGACAACTACCGTTTGCGCCCGCAAGAGGTAGAATTTTAAATTTAAGATGTGGTGGCCTTATAAAAGGAAATTTATAGGGACTGTTTGTCCATCCCCGGACGCCTCACAGAACTAGTAAACGAGAAAAATTTTAGTAAACTAGAAGAATTTAGGTTAATTTTTGGCTATAAGTTTTGTTAATTTTGAGAACTTTGGCAAACAAACGATATATATACAAAGCAATAAATAGATTTAGCGTTAATTTCAAAACAACCATACTTATTCTTCGATGTCTTCTTTCTTCCGGGACTGGGATTAAAGTCAGTGGTCGGGAGGTAGATCACAGTTTGTAATGGCAGTCACAATAGGAAATGGCATAATTGAGCAATAGTCCAAGTTGAGAGTAAGTCATAATTGAGGATCATAGTAGAGGATCATAATGTAGGATCAGAAATAGAGTCACAGTAGAGTAGTCATGGATCATAGGATCAGAGGAGGAAGGATAATAGTGTTTGGGAACTGGTAGGTACCAACCAAGGATTTGGGTCAACATCCGCCGTTGTCTTCAACATTGAGGCACCATAGGATCATCGTCGCTGTTGAGGCTATGAGGTTCCTCCGCCGTAGATTTATACCATAGGAAGGAGCCAGCTGGTCTACAAAACATCGCCGTTTTGGACCTTTTCCTACCCTTCGCCGGGCAGGCCCAACCCATCTCCGGGCGGGAGGGAACAGTACTAGGCTTCGCCATGCCTAGGCTTGCTAAAGACCAGTCTCATACTAGTCCGGTACAAGCCTCGAAAGCTAGATCATAGCATAGTAAGGCCATATTTGGATAGAAAAAGTAGCCATTACAATGTTGGTAGCTCTTATCATTTGGGCGTCAGATCCTGACCCCTACTCATCATTCACCAGCCATCGTCCGGCCGGCCAAAGGCCCTACCAAGAGCTCCAAGGCTTGCAGCTCCCCACGGCTTAAGTCCAAAGCCCTTGCAGGTACGCCTTGAATAGCCCCAGTGCCGAGAACTGGGACACAACTGGTAAACAGGCTCATTACAGGACACAAGACAAGCAAGCAGGGGTGACTCTTACTAGCCACACAAGTAAGCAGGACTACTCGTCCCCAGGGCTTAAGTTCAAAGCCCCTGCATATACGCTTTGGACTGCCCCGAAGCTCAAACCTGAGACCACAGGTAAGCTCCATTGACCCGCCATACTATACCATTGAAGAAGAAGAAGAGTCCAGGCAAACTGCTTAGCCCACTTCGTGAAGCTACCACACGATGTGAGAACTATGGCCATGATCCGGCTCATAGCATAGCTTTGCGAGGCCAAGAGACTCTCACAGAAAATACCCTCCTGCGGGTGAGCATGGACAGGAGAGGCTCCTCCTGTACGCCATCGTTGAATCGCGAGAGCTGTAAGTTTGCAGGAATAGAACCTCAAAGCCCGGCAACAGCTCCACCTCATCCCCAAGGGAGCCTAATGCATGAAGAGCCTTAATTCCGGCACCCTCATGGCTTGCTGTGGAAGTATAAATATGCCTATCTACAATGCCTGGGGAAAAAGGATATTGCTCCGTGCCATAGCCGGCAACAAGAGACCTTTTCCACCAGATCCATTAAGCTGCTAGCCTGAGCAGAGGGATCAGAGGCTCCTGTCCCCTCATGCTGAGCTGCAGTCTCATATCTCTAGTTATTAAAAAAGGATTTAAAATTCGTAAGAAAGATTAAAATTAGGCAATAAACTGATAAAAATTTGAGAATAAATGCAATTTTAAATTTAAAAATGCGTTAAAGTAAAAGGCGAGGCTGAATTGAGAAATAAAAGTGATTTTAGTTATAAAAGTTAAAATTTTGCTAAAAGAATTTTATTTCCCGTACCCCGGAAAATACATTGGCTTCCCTAAACCCGGGAAAGCTGCAAAACTTGCTTTATTTTTCCCGAAATCCGGGGAAAATTGCCTCCCAAAACCAGAGAGAAAGCAAGTAAAATTTTGAAAGGGTTGGGGGCCGGAACTGGCAGCCTATTGTAAAGATTTGACTCCAGTGACTAGATGAATGGACAGCCAAATACCTTTACCGGGGTGCTGTGCGCTAAAGGCTGGATACGCAACCTGGACTGGAGATAGTTCCAGGCCGGCCCAAGACAAGCCTCGCCAACGAGATTCGACCTAACGTGGCCCTAACTCAAAATTGACTGCCAGATTTAAATTTAGAAAAGTTGCCTACCGAACTAACTAAAACTAAGCCCTAACTAAATAAAAGACTAGGCCAAGTGGCCGTATATAAATTTATTGGAAACATAATTTAAATGATAAGAACAGAAGAAGGAAATTTAGTAAATAATTAGAATTTTAAATATGGATCGAATAAATTTAGGCTCCCTCCCTTACCGAATTTCGGGGATCCCCCACCCAGTCTATCCCCAGACTGGGAGGCTTCTTCTTTTCCTCCCCGAAGTTCGAAGCTCTAGGGGACTCAAAGCATAAAGAGAGACTTACCAATCTCAACCTGGCACCGGGGACTGCAGGAAAGTAGGCTTGAAAAATCCAACTACCTCTAACAGTGAGAAATGTTCCCCTTTTAAAGCCCCAATTTTGGAATATGCAAATTAGATTATGCAAATTAGATAGAAGTTTGCAGACGAAAAGCGTAGACAAGGAAGTAATGCATAACACGTGAATTTGAGAGAAATTGGAAATAAAATTATGCAAATTAGGTAACACATGAAATTTGTCAGTAGGGCATCCCCGCCCTACTGTACATAGGGTCATAAAATCGAGGCTTATTGGGGGAAGGGGGTTTGGTGGTTGTGGAGGAAAGTTGGGGGGAGGTTGTGGAGGAAAATTGGGAGGGGGTTTTTGGGGTTGTGGACCCCCCTTTTTTAGGGGTATGTGGACCCCTTTTTGGGAGGGGGTTTTAGGGGTATGTGGACCCCTTTGTAGGAGGGGGTTTCTGGGGTTGTGGACCCCTGTTGACCCATGTCCGGAACCACGGTCGACCCAAGGTCAAATTTAAAGGTTGACCATTTTCGCCCGGAAAACTTTATCTAGGGGTAACTTTGGGTCGGTGAATCCAAAAATGAGCTTAGATTTTTGCTAGGATCAAAGCTCCGTGCTGTGTTGCGTGCTGTACATGTCCGGCCGACCTAAGGTCAAATTTCAAGGTTGATCAATTTCGCCCGGAAAACTTTATCTAGGGGGTTTTCGAGGTCGTAGATTTCAAAAATGACCTTCGTTTTGAGCTAGTATCAAAGCTCCATGCTGACCCATGTCCGGAACCACGGTCGACCCATGTTCAAATTCCAACCTTGTCTATTTTTGTTCGGAAAACTTTATCTAGGGGTTTTTGGGGTCGTAGAATCTAAAAATGGGCTCAGAATGTGGCTCCTGTGGGTGACCCGTGGTCAAGCATATTTTTGGGGTTACAACTGTGAACAAAACTAACACTGCTTGCCCATAGCGGCGGATGTCTTTTATTTGACAAAAGCACTGCACAACAAACACAACAAGGACACTGTAGAACAAACACACTGTACAACAAACATGATGTACAGCAAAACTACTGTGCAGCATACGCCCTACACAAACAAAACTACTTACTGTAACAGAACTGCAACTAATGCAACATCAAAACGTTGATGAAACCAATAATAAAGTCAAATCACTGAATGCAGTTCAAAAATTCTCGAATTAGCTGAGCAGCTTTGTGTTCGGAGCAATGTCGTCGGTATCGCATGGACTTAGCGCTGTGAATGGCACAGCACGGCAGTCCTTCTAAATCGTCCATGTGCGGCGGATATTCCATGTCAATCTCGGCGTCATAAATCTTAGTGTTCAAGTCATTCCAGAGAGTAGCGTGATGCATCCATTTGTACAAAGCAGTTCCCTTGGTTATTACCGCATCCACCTGACGTTGTCGCATAAATTCACAGACTCTGTCCATCACCTCCCAATTCGCCGGTACACTATCACTAGAGTTCCATTCAAGCCCATTCTGCGATCTAGCCACGTGAAAATATGCTTGTTGGCGAGGTGTCAACTGTTGAAGTGGCACGGGGGCTCGAACGTGATAGGTTTCTTGAGCAGTATTTCCACAAGGAAAACGTGCCACAACCGTTATTTCCATGGGTACTTCACCCATATTGTGAATACCATCGCAAGTCATAGTAGCAAAACCAAACGATTTCATAGCCGCTGGACTGTAGTAGTGCAAAATTCAAACTGACTGTTTTCTAATTTGAATCCCGTAGGGAAGACATACAGACGTAATTGCTTTAGCCTAGTTTAAAAGTAATTGCTGTGCCATGCACATATGTTTTGAGACTACCTATGCCAACAGGCGGAAACCTCTTGAATGAGGTTCATTGATGTGTTCTGTGTTGGATTCCAATCATATGAATATGTGACTTGGGTTTTATTGATCTGTATTAATCGCGGTTATGTGATAGTTGTCGTTGCTGTTGTGTTCGTCTTTCCTGTTATGGCTGCTGTTGTGTTCTTCTTTGTTATCGGTGTTGTCGTGGTTGGTTCTTGCTGGTACAGTTGCTATCCGGCTGGAAGTGGTTTGCATTTTGCTGTGGGCTATTCTGTTTGACGTCTGTTTTCTAATGTGATCCGAGCACATTTCGTTGTGCTCCGAGCACATTTCTTTGTGCTCCGAGCATACTTCGTTGTGCTCCGAGCACATTCTTCACTCTCCGAGCATATTTCGTCGGGCTCCAAGCATATTTCATTGCGCTTCCTGCTGATACTCCGGTTTATATATGTCTGATTTTTATGACTTCGACTGTTGCCTTTGACTGACAAATTTGTTATAAGCATGGATGCTATGAGTTGGGACGTTCCACATAGTCTAGTTTCATGTTCTCTCCGGTAACACATGGTCATCAATTGCCGCATTCTTTTCAATGGCGCGTTTTAGAGCTTCTCCTGTAGAAAGCCTTTCTTCGTAGTCTGCCTGTTTGTCTACAATTTGTTCAACGATAGGGTCTTTCAGCAAATCATTGCATTGAGTAATCTTGATGTAAATAAGCTTGTTCAGCTCCGTTCTGATCTTAGGTCTAATTTCATTGTAAGCTTCAATTTTTGCTTGGTCTATACTCAGCCCATCTTGTTGGTATTCTGCCATCAACCTTCGAGCCCGTGCTTGAAACTTCTCCTCAGCTCTTGCTACAAGCTCTTCCCAAAATTCTCCAATTTCTTCATCAGTTCCTTCTGTGGTGCTAATACTCTCCTGCACTGAGCCTTCTGATTTTGATTCTTCTTCATCAGTCGTTGGATCATGCACATTTTGTATGTGGCGCCTCATATTGAAGGATCTGCTAAATGTTTCACCACAATAATCACAGGTGTGCATTGTGAGTTGGGCTGTGTCAGTTTATTTAATCGCATACTATCCCCAGCACGTCAATTCTTTATATTAACGTAGACGTGTTTAGCAGCAGAAGGAGAAAGCTTAGAGCAAGGAAAGTGCAATCTCATCTATCCCAAAGTTAACGGTATTTTGGTTAGCTAAACATTTGAAGTTTCTACAAAACTTGACTTCTTCATGATCTGTAATCACCCTTTAGTAATTCTTGTTATCAGCTTACACTTTCTTTGCTCATCTTATTGTGAGCTTGCTCTTTCCTAACTCATTGTATTGTGAGCTTGCTCCTTCTTTGCTCATCTTATTGTGAGCTTGCTCTTTCTTTGCTCTTTGTTACTCAGAGCTTACACTTTCTTTGCTCATCTTATTGTGAGCTTGCTCTTTCCTAACTCATTGTATTGTGAGCTTGCTCTTTCCTAACTCATTGTATTGTGAGCATGCTCTTTCTTTGCTCTTTGTTACTCTGAGCTTGCACTTTCCTTGCTCTAAGCTTTCTCCTTCTGCTGCTAAACACGTCTACGTTAATATAAAGAATTGACGTGCTGGGGATAGTATGCGATTAAATAAACTGACACAGCCCAACTCACAATGCACACCTGTGATTATTGTGGCGAAACATTTAGCAGATCCTTCAATATGAGGCGCCACATACAAAATGTGCATGATCCAACGACTGATGAAGAAGAATCAAAATCAGAAGGCTCAGTGAGTATTAGCACCACAGAAGGAACTGATGAAGAAATTGGAGAATTTTGGGAAGAGCTTGTAGCAAGAGCTGAGGAGAAGTTTCAAGCACGGGCTCGAAGGTTGATGGCAGAATACCAACAAGATGGGCTGAGTATAGACCAAGCAAAAATTGAAGCTTACAATGAAATTAGACCTAAGATCAGAACGGAGCTGAACAAGCTTATTTACATCAAGATTACTCAATGCAATGATTTGCTGAAAGACCCTATCGTTGAACAAATTGTAGACAAACAGGCAGACTACGAAGAAAGGCTTTCTACAGGAGAAGCTCTAAAACGCGCCATTGAAAAGAATGCGGCAATTGATGACCATGTGTTACCGGAGAGAACATGAAACTAGACTATGTGGAACGTCCCAACTCATAGCATCCATGCTTATAACAAATTTGTCAGTCAAAGGCAACAGTCGAAGTCATAAAAATCAGACATATATAAACCGGAGTATCAGCAGGAAGCGCAATGAAATATGCTTGGAGCCCAACGAAATATGCTCGGAGAGTGAAGAATGTGCTCGGAGCACAACGAAGTATGCTCGGAGCACAACGAAATGTGCTCGGATCACATTAGAAAACAGACGTCAAACAGAATAGCCCACAGCAAAATGCAAACCACTTCCAGCCGGATAGCAACTGTACCAGCAAGAACCAACCACGACAACACCGATAACAAAGAAGAACACAACAGCAGCCATAACAGGAAAGACGAACACAACAGCAACGACAACTATCACATAACCGCGATTAATACAGATCAATAAAACCCAAGTCACATATTCATATGATTGGAATCCAACACAGAACACATCAATGAACCTCATTCAAGAGGTTTCCGCCTGTTGGCATAGGTAGTCTCAAAACATATGTGCATGGCACAGCAATTACTTTTAAACTAGGCTAAAGCAATTACGTCTGTATGTCTTCCCTACGGGATTCAAATTAGAAAACAGTCAGTTTGAATTTTGCACTACTACAGTCCAGCGGCTATGAAATCGTTTGGTTTTGCTACTATGACTTGCGATGGTATTCACAATATGGGTGAAGTACCCATGGAAATAACGGTTGTGGCACGTTTTCCTTGTGGAAATACTGCTCAAGAAACCTATCACGTTCGAGCCCCCGTGCCACTTCAACAGTTGACACCTCGCCAACAAGCATATTTTCACGTGGCTAGATCGCAGAATGGGCTTGAATGGAACTCTAGTGATAGTGTACCGGCGAATTGGGAGGTGATGGACAGAGTCTGTGAATTTATGCGACAACGTCAGGTGGATGCGGTAATAACCAAGGGAACTGCTTTGTACAAATGGATGCATCACGCTACTCTCTGGAATGACTTGAACACTAAGATTTATGACGCCGAGATTGACATGGAATATCCGCCGCACATGGACGATTTAGAAGGACTGCCGTGCTGTGCCATTCACAGCGCTAAGTCCATGCGATACCGACGACATTGCTCCGAACACAAACCTGCTCAGCTAATTCGAGAATTTTTGAACTGCATTCAGTGATTTGACTTTATTATTGGTTTCATCAACGTTTTGATGTTACATTAGTTGCAGTTCTGTTACAGTAAGTAGTTTTGTTTGTGTAGGGCGTATGCTGCACAGTAGTTTTGCTGTACATCATGTTTGTTGTACAGTGTGTTTGTTCTACAGTGTCCTTGTTGTGTTTGTTGTGCAGTGCTTTTGTCAAATAAAAGACATCCGCCGCTATGGGCAAGCAGTGTTAGTTTTGTTCACAGTTGTAACCCCAAAAATATGCTTGACCACGGGTCACCCACAGGAGCCACATTCTGAGCCCATTTTTAGATTCTACGACCCCAAAAACCCCTAGATAAAGCTTTCCGAACAAAAATAGACAAGGTTGGAATTTGAACATGGGTCGACCGTGGTTCCGGACATGGGTCAGCATGGAGCTTTGATACTAGCTCAAAACGAAGGTCATTTTTGAAATCTACGACCTCGAAAACCCCCTAGATAAAGTTTTCCGGGCGAAATTGATCAACCTTGAAATTTGACCTTAGGTCGGCCGGACATGTACAGCACGCAACACAGCACGGAGCTTTGATCCTAGCAAAAATCTAAGCTCATTTTTGGATTCACCGACCCAAAGTTACCCCTAGATAAAGTTTTCCGGGCGAAAATGGTCAACCTTTAAATTTGACCTTGGGTCGACCGTGGTTCCGGACATGGGTCAACAGGGGTCCACAACCCCAGAAACCCCCTCCCAAAAAGGGGTCCACATACCCCTAAAAAAGGGGGGTCCACAACCCCAAAAACCCCCTCCCAATTTTCCTCCACAACCTCCCCCCAACTTTCCTCCACAACCACCAAAACCCCCCCCCCCCCAATAAGCCTCGATTTTATGACCCTATACTACTATTGTTTTTGTATGTCGGGCCTTCACAAGGCCCCCAGACCCGAGAACAACCGGTTTGCTCAGCAATTCTTAAGGTCTGAAGCCTTGGTTTACAGTTCACACAAGCACAAGCACAGGTACAACTAAGTACAACGTTAGAGTTGTTTGTTACTACATACATAGAGGAAGAATGAACTTAATAGTCGTGCGAGTGGTGGTAGCTAGCAAAGCTAGCAAAACAAGGCAACCTGTTATTTATTTGGGCATCTGTTCGAACGACTGTGAAGGCACAAAGGATGCCAATGTTTGGCGTCAAATGTTTTCGCAAAACTGTGAACTGAATATATATCCCCCAAAAAAATACGAAATTTACTTCTGACCGGAACTGTACTTTATCAACGGCTGATTGAGAGTGCAACAAACTACCCAACCCCAACACAACTCTCAAACCACGGTTAAGGTTTGCTATGTTCCAGTGATGGTATCGGGTCACTTTGACTTGACCTGGTGACACGCTGATTCGGTTGGGCCCTGACCTGGTGATCCGGTTTTCCACAAAATTCTAAAATCCTAAAAAAGTTTTGGTTTTCCTGAAAAAACTGATTTTTAAATCGCTAAAAAAGTTTTGATTTTCCTAAGAAAACTAATTTTTTTCTTTTCATGCTCCATTATCATCCCAAAATGAATAACTATAACATGTATTATTTGCTCTAGTTTTATGAAAACTATTAAATAAGACTGCAGCGTTTGTAAACTAATGCAGAAACTAGTTGCCAAAACCAATAAATTATCCGAC